>JAFNEN010001200.1:0-43585 GCA_019343175.1 Oedothorax gibbosus
TACTTAGAGCCAATTCCACACAAGATTTATTTATATACCAGAGAAAAAAAATCATTTAGCACAGCTATTATTCCAATTTTAAGTGTAAGAAATAAGCTATATTTATGGATTTTCTTTCGTAAATTCAATATTTTTATTTATAATCTGCTATAAGTAAAGTAGATGGGTAAAATTGCCCCTTTTGTGAAAGCTAAACATTATATCATCTTTAATTTCAAATTTGGAAAAAAATATTTGCAATTTAAAAAAAAATGCGAACAATTTATTGCCTTCAAAATATCTCTCAACGCAAGTGTGTTAATGTAACAATCTAGATGGGAAAACTAAAATTTTCAACTTATATCTCTCAGTGTTCATTTGTTTTATTGCAGAATAAGGATTTTAATTGTATGTAATCATCAATGAATTCAGATATATATTAGTGACAATTTCAGTTTGACTTGTAAAATTCTTTTTAAAAGTGAGCAATCTTTATCAAATTGTAGCATTGTTTTTTACATACTCTTCACAACTTTTTTTCTTTTTAATGTCACCACTGAAGGATTATATGTAAAAGAAAAGAAATAGCCTCCATAACCAAACCCCCAAGACTAAAAATATTTTTTTATAACATATACCTCAATGGATCATTTCAATCACCAGACAACAGTGTGAAAGAATAAAAAAATATTATAAGAGGAAAAAAATCCTACGCATGCGATAAAATAAAACTCAAATCAATCCAAAGGTCCGATTTATAATAAATTGTCGCCTACTTTAAAGATACCGTTTTAGTTATGACAGTCGGAAAAGAGAAATCTTATCCAAAAACTCGACCTGCTTTCTTATTTGCAGTGAATTGAATTCGAAATTGTCAAAACTATCTTAGGTCAATGGTAGTTTTATAAACATGTAATGGTTTCGTTTCTTCTCTGTTTCCCTACAGACATTTTTTGAAGATTTCCTTTCCAATCTTACATTTTTGATATGTAGTCTATACATAAAGAAGCTAAAGTAGTCAAAATTTCTCCAATTTCTTGCTGCAGAAGTCTTTTTTTTTCATTCTACATGGCTTCCTTGCAGGTGGATATTAAAGGGGGAGGGGGGGGGGGGGGGGAGCCATGAGGGCACAAAATTGTGTCCTCATCAATGTTTTTAACAATTAATTTTTTGAAACAATTATTTAACAAAAATAAGTAAAAAAAGTTGTTCTTTTATATTTTATCTTAGGCGCCCAAAATGAATTTCAGAGGGTGCCCAAAATGGCGCCCTATCAAAATTTCCCTTAATAATTTCGGCCCGCCAATTTTGAGACCAAACCCCTTTTAAAATTCTTACCTGTGAAAAAAGATAAAGAGCGGAAATGGCGCTTTATTTCATTTGTTTTTATGAGTTGCTTTAGCGTTTAGTTATTACAAGTGGTCACAAAATAAGGTCGTAATAAATTGAAAAATGTATAAGAAAACTTCATCGCCCTTGGAATTTTTAAAAAAGTTTTCTTTTGAAACAAAACTTTCAGATGATAAATTTTAAAATGACTATTACATTATTTGATGCACAAACGAACACACTTTCGGTCAATTTCTATTCGGTCAATTTTTTCTGGGAAAACAGGAGAGGTAGGGGTGATTTAATACAGTTATTCAAGTTCATAAAACAGGGAGACATGGAACAGGGTTTTACCTTAAATAGCCGGACCAGAGGTCATGATCAGAAATTGAATAAATCGAGCTTTAGAAGAGAGGTAAGAAAACATTAATTTTACAATAGAGTTGTCAATGAGTGGAATGCGTTACCAGATTATGTTGTGCATTCGAAGAGAGTAGAAGATTTTAAGAAGAAACTTGACGGTCATTGGAAACTGGTAATGTATTAGATTCATTTTGGACCAACCTTGCTGGGCCTCTGGCCCGTTGTTGGTCGACAATTTTTGTATTTGTATTTAATTTAATTTGCTTAACTTCTGAAACTATTTGTAATTTAAATTAATGTACTTTGTTTAACGTACTTTTTCTTCAATAAGTTTTTTATGTAGTGCAGTCCCTGGAGAAATTATTAGACGCACTGCAAGATTTCATCTATCAATCAATGATGAACAAAATACCTTTAGAAGGACATTTGTGTTCCTTAACTTAAGCTATTGAATAGAAAATACTATCTGCTATACTTAATACATATATAGACATCTTTTTTAATATGGCATTCTTTGGTATGTTTTCATCATTACTAAAAAAAATACAGTGCTTCTAATAATTTGTCCAGGGACTGTATCTATTGCACCGTGCGCGGAAAAGTGAAGCTCCGCTGAAGCTTGCTTTTTCCGAAACAACCGTTTGAATTTCATTTTATTTCTATTGCAATTGATTATAAAAAAAAATTAAAGAATATGCTAACTGCAGTGGCGGAGTGAGGGACTGCCATAATCCTCATCCCCAAACCCACCCACCGACACTTTTAAGCGTAAAAATTTGCACATTTTGAAACAAGGAACAAGTTGTTCAAAGAAACAGAAAAATACCAAAGAAACAGAAAAAGACCAAAGAAACAGAAAAAGACCAAAGAAACAAACGGAAAATTCGGATTCAAATACAATCGCCAGTCAGGTCAGGAGAAAGATAGGGGTAGCAAAACTCCAACCGACCAACCCCATCCAAGGCCGTCTCCATCCCCTCGAACGGGGGACATCGTAGAAGTACCCGTTCAGAAGGAATTTCATTTCTTCTTTTTTTTGTGTCAAATACATGATATTTTGATTGAAAAAAAAATGTTGGTTATTTAAATTTTAAAAAAATAATAATAATTACTTAATTTTGAAAAACAGAATTTCGTACCTTGAATTACGAAAGTCTTCAAGACATAAGATGTAAGTTATGATTTGTCATTTTTTGTATTATTAATTATTCTATCCGTATGTTTATAATTATCATTTTGTATTATGTTATTTTTAGTGACTAAATACAATGTTTGGCTTATATTTGTTAATTAACATCTATTTAAATAGGCAGTGTTAGATTTCCAAAAGACACGAATTTTTTTTGCTAATATGTAATAAATTATTAACTTTAATTAGAATTAAGGGGATTAAGGGTTTATTAATAGTTTAAAATCCTTATAATGAAATTATTTGATTTCTAATGAATGTATTAATCCTTTTTAAATATTTATTTTAATCGTTAATTAATAATTTTGTTTTCAGCTAATTAGCCTTTTTTAGTTAATTAATTATAATTAATTAGCCCTTGATCTTTTTTAATTTATCATAACCAATTTACCTTTAAAGAAAACAAGTATGCAATATCAAACTTAAACTCAACATTTTGGATGCAACAAAATTCCTCTGTGGCGAAAATGATCATTAGTAGGCAAATATTCAATTTTTTGAGGAGGTGTTATAATTCCAATAATTAGTAAGTTTTAATTTATTTTAAAAACTAAAGTAATGTTTACTCTTTAAAATTTAGTTTTAAATTAAGTGTAAATAAACTTATAAATAAATTTAAGGTAATTAATTTAATTACAAATTAATAATTATTTAACAAGTAATTTATTTGTTTCATAATTATTAATTAATGTAATTAGGGATTAATAATTAGTACTACTATACCAATTAAAATGTAAATGAAGTTATGGCCCTGCTTGAAGGGTAGCTCAAACAGTCTGACGTTTTGTAGTTACCGGCGTAGATGACGCTGCTGCAACAGCTTGACTTTTTCAATTGATGATGTGATCGCCATTGATTCAACTGTTGGAATCAATTATGCGTGGGACATGGTTTTTAAGCATTTGTTTTCATACAATATCTTTCGAAGAAACATCCCACTTCTTTTGAATCCACCAACACTGTTTTTGGATTGAAATTCTCGAAAGCGGTTTTCAATAATGAAGGGGACAATGAATCGTAAATTTTCAGTCATTTATGATTAAAAAAATGACAAACCAATATTAAAAGCAATTTATACGTATAGTAGTTATCAGAAAGTGATTTAAAAAGCAAAAAATATGTTAGTTTTATAATGTGTGCTTAACCGTACCTATATTTGAAACTAGCAAATTTATACCCGTTCTTCGCACGGAATAAAAACATATCAAATAGATTCCAAATATGCCTATTGCCTATTAAGATTGCCTATTTGGCGAATTTTAGTTAATAATTTGGCGAGTTTGGCAACGTATTTGGCGAGAAAATAAAGACATAAAACACTAATAGCTCTAGTGCGATGGCCTTTATTAACCATCATAGTTCAGTAATAACTTAACTATACACTTATTGCTTACATATGCAGGTATAATTAGCTATTTGACACAAAGAGGAAATATAACTCTTTGATTTGACATTTCTTCTTATTTTTGAGATTAAAAAAATGTTGAAAAGTCGTTTTTTTTTAACGAAAATTGTTACTTAGAGCCAATTCCACACAAGATTTATTTATATACCCGAGAAAAAAAATCATTTAGCACAGCTATTATTCCAATTTTAAGTGTAAGAAATAAGCTATATTTATGGATTTTCTTTCGTAAATTCAATATTTTATTTATAATCTGCTATAAGTAAAGTAGATGGGTAAAATTGCCCCTTTTGTGAAAGCTAAACATTATATCATCTTTAATTTCAAATTTGGAAAAAAATATTTGCAATTTAAAAAAAAAATGCGAACAATTTATTGCCTTCAAAATATCTCTCAACGCAAGTGTGTTAATGTAACAATCTAGATGGAGAAACTAAAATTTTCAACTTATATCTCTCAGTGTTCATTTGTTTTATTGCAGAATAAGGATTTTAATTGTATGTAATCATCAATGAATTCAGATATATATTAGTGACAATTTCAGTTTGACTTGTAAAATTCTTTTTAAAAGTGAGCAATCTTTATCAAATTGTAGCATTGTTTTTTACATACTCTTCACAACTTTTTTTCTTTTTAATGTCACCACTGAAGGATTATATGTAAAAGAAAAGAAATAGCCTCCATAACCAAACCCCCAAGACTAAAAATATTTTTTTATAACATATACCTCAATGGATCATTTCAATCACCAGACAACAGTGTGAAAGAATAAAAAAATATTATAAGAGGAAAAAAATCCTACGCATGCGATAAAATAAAACTCAAATCAATCCAAAGGTCCGATTTATAATAAATTGTCGCCTACTTTAAAGATACCGTTTTAGTTATGACAGTCGGAAAAGAGAAATCTTATCCAAAAACTCGACCTGCTTTCTTATTTGCAGTGAATTGAATTCGAAATTGTCAAAACTATCTTAGGTCAATGGTAGTTTTTATAAACATGTAATGGTTTCGTTTCTTCTCTGTTTCCCTACAGACATTTTTTGAAGATTTCCTTTCCAATCTTACATTTTTGATATGTAGTCTATACATAAAGAAGCTAAAGTAGTCAAAATTTCTCCAATTTCTTGCTGCAGAAGTCTTTTTTTTTCATTCTACATGGCTTCCTTGCAGGTGGATATTAAAGGGGGAGGGGGGGGGGGGGAGCCATGAGGGCACAAAATTGTGTCCTCATCAATGTTTTTAACAATTAATTTTTTGAAACAATTATTTAACAAAAATAAGTAAAAAAAGTTGTTCTTTTATATTTTATCTTAGGCGCCCAAAATGAATTTCAGAGGGTGCCCAAAATGGCGCCCTATCAAAATTTCCCTTAATAATTTCGGCCCGCCAATTTTGAGACCAAACCCCTTTTAAAATTCTTACCTGTGAAAAAAGATAAAGAGCGGAAATGGCGCTTTATTTCATTTGTTTTTATGAGTTGCTTTAGCGTTTAGTTATTACAAGTGGTCACAAAATAAGGTCGTAATAAATTGAAAAATGTATAAGAAAACTTCATCGCCCTTGGAATTTTTAAAAAAGTTTTCTTTTGAAACAAAACTTTCAGATGATAAATTTTAAAATGACTATTACATTATTTGATGCACAAACGAACACACTTTCGGTCAATTTCTATTCGGTCAATTTTTTCTGGGAAAACAGGAGAGGTAGGGGTGATTTAATACAGTTATTCAAGTTCATAAAACAGGGAGACATGGAACAGGGTTTTACCTTAAATAGCCGGACCAGAGGTCATGATCAGAAATTGAATAAATCGAGCTTTAGAAGAGAGGTAAGAAAACATTAATTTTACAATAGAGTTGTCAATGAGTGGAATGCGTTACCAGATTATGTTGTGCATTCGAAGAGAGTAGAAGATTTTAAGAAGAAACTTGACGGTCATTGGAAACTGGTAATGTATTAGATTCATTTTGGACCAACCTTGCTGGGCCTCTGGCCCGTTGTTGGTCGACAATTTTTGTATTTGTATTTAATTTAATTTGCTTAACTTCTGAAACTATTTGTAATTTAAATTAATGTACTTTGTTTAACGTACTTTTTCTTCAATAAGTTTTTTATGTAGTGCAGTCCCTGGAGAAATTATTAGACGCACTGCAAGATTTCATCTATCAATCAATGATGAACAAAATACCTTTAGAAGGACATTTGTGTTCCTTAACTTAAGCTATTGAATAGAAAATACTATCTGCTATACTTAATACATATATAGACATCTTTTTTAATATGGCATTCTTTGGTATGTTTTCATCATTACTAAAAAAAATACAGTGCTTCTAATAATTTGTCCAGGGACTGTATCTATTGCACCGTGCGCGGAAAAGTGAAGCTCCGCTGAAGCTTGCTTTTTCCGAAACAACCGTTTGAATTTCATTTTATTTCTATTGCAATTGATTATAAAAAAAATTAAAGAATATGCTAACTGCAGTGGCGGAGTGAGGGACTGCCATAATCCTCATCCCCAAACCCACCCACCGACACTTTTAAGCGTAAAAATTTGCACATTTTGAAACAAGGAACAAGTTGTTCAAAGAAACAGAAAAAAAGTACCAAAGAAACAGAAAAAGACCAAAGAAACAGAAAAAGACCAAAGAAACAAACGGAAAATTCGGATTCAAATACAATCGCCAGTCAGGTCAGGAGAAAGATAGGGGTAGCAAAACTCCAACCGACCAACCCCATCCAAGGCCGTCTCCATCCCCTCGAACGGGGGACATCGTAGAAGTACCCGTTCAGAAGGAATTTTATTTCTTTTTTTTTTGTGTCAAATACATGATATTTTGATTGAAAAAAAAATGTTGGTTATTTAAATTTTAAAAAAATAATAATAATTACTTAATTTTGAAAAACAGAATTTCGTACCTTGAATTACGAAAGTCTTCAAGACATAAGATGTAAGTTATGATTTGTCATTTTTTGTATTATTAATTATTCTATCCGTATGTTTATAATTATCATTTTGTATTATGTTATTTTTAGTGACTAAATACAATGTTTGGCTTATATTTGTTAATTAACATCTATTTAAATAGGCAGTGTTAGATTTCCAAAAGACACGAATTTTTTTTGCTAATATGTAATAAATTATTAACTTTAATTAGAATTAAGGGGATTAAGGGTTTATTAATAGTTTAAAATCCTTATAATGAAATTATTTGATTTCTAATGAATGTATTAATCCTTTTTAAATATTTATTTTAATCGTTAATTAATAATTTTGTTTTCAGCTAATTAGCCTTTTTTAGTTAATTAATTATAATTAATTAGCCCTTGATCTTTTTTAATTTATCATAACCAATTTACCTTTAAAGAAAACAAGTATGCAATATCAAACTTAAACTCAACATTTTGGATGCAACAAAATTCCTCTGTGGCGAAAATGATCATTAGTAGGCAAATATTCAATTTTTTGAGGAGGTGTTATAATTCCAATAATTAGTAAGTTTTAATTTATTTTAAAAACTAAAGTAATGTTTACTCTTTAAAATTTAGTTTTAAATTAAGTGTAAATAAACTTATAAATAAATTTAAGGTAATTAATTTAATTACAAATTAATAATTATTTAACAAGTAATTTATTTGTTTCATAATTATTAATTAATGTAATTAGGGATTAATAATTAGTACTACTATACCAATTAAAATGTAAATGAAGTTATGGCCCTGCTTGAAGGGTAGCTCAAACAGTCTGACGTTTTGTAGTTACCGGCGTAGATGACGCTGCTGCAACAGCTTGACTTTTTCAATTGATGATGTGATCGCCATTGATTCAACTGTTGGAATCAATTATGCGTGGGACATGGTTTTTAAGCATTTGTTTTCATACAATATCTTTCGAAGAAACATCCCACTTCTTTTGAATCCACCAACACTGTTTTTGGATTGAAATTCTCGAAAGCGGTTTTCAATAATGAAGGGGACAATGAATCGTAAATTTTCAGTCATTTATGATTAAAAAAATGACAAACCAATATTAAAAGCAATTTATACGTATAGTAGTTATCAGAAAGTGATTTAAAAAGCAAAAAATATGTTAGTTTTATAATTGGTGCTTAACCGTACCTATATTTGAAACTAGCAAATTTATACCCGTTCTTCGCACGGAAATAAAAACATATCAAATAGATTCCAAATATGCCTATTGCCTATTAAGATTGCCTATTTGGCGAATTTTAGTTAATAATTTGGCGAGTTTGGCAACGTATTTGGCGAGAAAATAAGACATAAAACACTAATAGCTCTAGTGCGATGGCCTTTATTCACCATCATAGTTCAGTAATAACTTAAACTATACAACTTATTGCTTAAATATGCATACATGCAGTCAACAGAAAAATCAATGAAAAAATCATCAAATAAACCCACAATAAAATCCGGGAATGAAGACTGGCGGAATTACGTCACTTGAAAACATGTCAATTATTTTTCAAATAATGAATTTAGTTTCTGAAAGTAATGGCAAAAGAATAAAATAAGCATTTTGAATTTTAAATGTTTTCGTTAAAAGTTTTTATTTAATTTTTTCAGCCGATGGCATCAGGAAAGGGAAAAAAATGATCGGATTTGAGCGAAAGTGGTGTATTTTTTTTTCAGAAAAATTCAAATTTTTCTCTAAAAATGGAACAAATATGAAAAATCTAAGCCTCAGGTGCACACGTTCATATTAAAGGGAATCTATCTTAAAAAATTTAGAGTTTCTGAGGGCAGTATAAGTAGGTCTTTTACGATCCGATGACAAACTGACAGACTCTCTTTTATTATTATAGAAGATATGACCTATTTTACCCCACTCAGGTTTTTTTGTTTCAAAAATTTCGTTATTCCTTTTTTTACTCTGAAACTTTCTGAATTTATTTTTGAACAGCATCTGTACACAAATAAGATCAAAATTTAATATGCACGTACTTCTAACTTTTCTTAAAACAAAAGTTTTCTAGCCAGAATTTAAAGTTTCCCAAATGAAATCATATAATATGGCAAACTGTATTAAACTGCAATTAAACTGTAACTGCACAGTATAATTTACAGTTAGTTTTGCATATAAAATTATGAACAGTATCTGTAAAATATAAAACTGGCATCAGAAAAAGAAAGAATTATCTCATTTGTTTTTAAGGAATTTTGTTTTAAAACTGACTGCGATTTTACACCGTGACTTATTTTACCCCACCTGACCCTATTTAAAAATAACAATTAAATAATTTATGAACAATATTAACCGCAAGAGCAAGAACGGATTGTTACATTCAAAACTACTAATATCTCATAAAATAGTCTAGATAAAGGTTGGTTATTATACAGAATTTTAGCTTTAGTGCAGGTTAATATTTCTTCAAAAGGATAAATATGTTTCATTTTTTAAGATCAGGGTGCTCCAAAATGTTTTTATATATATATATATATATATAATCTTTTGATCTATTCTGATGCGTACCATATAATTACATTAGCGACTATATTTTAAAAAATTTCAATTAATTCAACTAATTTTATAATTACATTAGCGATTCTATCTTCTAATTTTGATGGGCTGAATTTTTTTTTTGACGTACACACTTGCCTGTAGCATTTGTAGTTTGGGCTATGATTATGAAAGTGGGTGACAGACAGACGGACTGAACGACCTTCCACTTTTTACGTTATAAACATAGAGTGGAACCTAAAATGACTCTTAGTTCTCGGGAATATGCCGAGTCTGCAAAACGCTTAATCCGCCAAAAAAGCAGCCCCGGTGGGAAAAAAAAACTTACCGCAAATTTCATCTTTGGGGCTTGGAAGTACGAAGAACCGTATCCAGTGTTTTATTTTTACAAACACTGCCCACACTTTGCTGTAACACTGCTTTTATACGCAATTTTTTTTATTTTCCCAAAGCGTTGGCCGCATGCATAAAATTAGGGAAAGGCCTATGGGCCTCATATTGTATATAGGCGTGGCCCGGTTGACATTTATAGAGAAAAAAAGGGAAAGTGTATCAGCGGGAGTATCTTCCGTAAGAAATGGGATGAACAAGTAACGGAAAGTTCCTTTCATTCCTAAAAACATTTCAACCTTTCCATTTGTATAGCTTTACCTGATGTCTTTAAACTTAAAGTATGCACGTATAAAGAGCGTGCAGCCGCATTAATTTTAATTAGAGGCGTTACACAACACGATATTTAATTACCACTCAATAAATGAACACCATTTAAAAGTAATTATATACCCTATAAGATATATTTCAATAACTAAAAAAAACTAAAAACTTCGATGGCACAGTCGACACGTACAGCTGTGGACAAAAAAAGTAAACACTATGATTATTTCGGCCGTTATTCATCATAAGGAATCGGACCTTTTGACTTTGTGAATAAATAACATTCCGAGTTAATTGCATGACACAAAACTTGCATAAGGGGCCGTCTTCATATTAAAAATTTTACGAACTTTAAAATTTCCAATAGCAACACCAAATTTTAAAAACTTAGAAATGTTAAGCACCCTCGAAAACCCCTAAATCTAAGTTTTTGTTACATTTGGATGAATATTTGACGAGTTATTTAATCGAATCACTTGATATCCTTTGGGGGACCATCTCTAAAATAACAAGCGTAGTCTATAGGTTCGTCCGAGGGGAAAAGCGAAATATTGAAATATAAGGAAGAATGTTGAGGAGCCCTGCAAGGGATCAAAAGTTAATGGTGATGAAGTCTAATTTTTTTACCCTTTTTGCAAGTTTATTTCAAATGTATAGTTAACATTTTAAGTTTATCTATTAAAGTTTAAATTTTTTAATTTTTTGTGTATGTCAAGGATTTCTATACTGGGCGCTATTGAGTAACGAGACAACAATATTTTTTTAGAGAGCCACGATATGTTTTAAGTTTAGGTATATGTTTTGTTGGTAAACTTGTTTATAAAGATACAATTTTTAAAAATTTTATTATTTATTATTGAATATTAATCATTCGTTGGCACGCTGAAAGTTGTAGTTAAGTTTTAGTTTACATATTTGAGAGAGACGGACGTGTAATTTAGTTTTTTTAAAGACTGTTTTCTGATCCATAATTTATTAAAAATTCAAACTTAATTTAATTCTAATCAAAAATAAATATATTAATTTGAATTTTTGAATTAAGAATGACAGAATAAACTATAAATTATCTTTAAAAAAGTAAATAAATTATTATTGGTATAGATTTTAAAATTATTTTACTAGTTATTAACATATTTTATTAGTTACTAGTTACTAGGTTTACTAGTTATTAACAGATTTTTTATATCTAACTGCATAGTATTTTATAATATTTTCATGACGATGGAATATTTTTAAACACTTTCAGCGCGTGTTCAAAATAGACAAGCAGACGATAATATAGTTTGAAAAGCGAAAAATCGTTTGTTACTGTAAAATAAAAATTTTCATTTTGTAATTTAAAAAAAATAAAGCATGGAAATGCAACACAAGCCTACAGTTATGTTTTTAAAAATATTCTGAACACTTACCATAGTTGATTATTATTTTTTTAAAAAGCATTGCATCCGTATAATTATATCCAAGAGTTCGCCTCTTAGAGTTGGGTTAATTACACAGATTCTTACCATAATCCTCCATTAAAAAATTTTCGATGATAAAGTTTAAAAATATATTTAAAGTGATTTTAAAAAAAATCTCGTGCGCATACACACGCTATTTAGAAAAAAAATAAGTTTATTGTGAGTTCATTTTTAAGCAATCCTATGTGACGTTAAATAACTAATATACTTTCTTACTAAAAAATAAATAAAAATTATAAACATTTGTTTAAATATACGAAATAAATTGACTTTAACACAAGACACTGAAAAAATATTAATTTAAAAATGGCTCTCAGTTCTGTGGCACATGCCGAGTCAGCAAAGGCTTGACCACCAATATTGCAGCCCCATTAGAAAAAAAATTAATTGTAGTTGCATGCATTGAAATTTAATAAAAACATTTTTAAAGATTAATAGAATATATTTTTTTCGGATACAGGCTGAAATACATTAGTTCATGTGTATATATGATTTGCCTGAAGCAAAAATCTAATGTAAATACAAAACGAAACATTTTAATATTTAATTTCGTAAAACGTAGATTCAATTTCCTAAAAGTTGTCAGTAGATTTTTCTTAAAAATACCGCGCATCGCTTCCATGTTTAAATAAAAGATGAATAAAGCAGAACTAGATGAACAAATATTTTTATTGAACATCGATTTTTAAAACAATATTTACGAGTAAAGAGTAAAAAGAATAAATAAAAGCGAATAATAATAAGAGATGAAATATTAGAAGCCTACTACTATTAAAAAGTAATCAATTTAAACGTAGCTATTCTAGAGATGATTATGAAAGTAATAGACATTAAGCTTATAATTCGATAGTTTATATTTTGCTTAAAATATAATAAATACTCTTTGGTTAACGTTACTTATTCCAAATACAGATTTAACTTATGTTCACTCAGAGCTTTTCCGGCACTTCGACACCCAGTGGAGTATTTGGGTCCAAATCCTGGCCAAAAATGTCAAAAAATAATTTAAGCAACAATTATGAAATTATTGATTTTTATTAGATTATTAACTAGTGCATTCATATTCATGAATTTCCGAAACTCAAATGATATTTATATTCTTCAAAAATTCAGTCAAAGGCAGTTTTTTATGTTGCGCGGCTCAATTTTTTCATGAATTTTCGCTTTTTGTTTGATATGGTATTTAATTTTTTGTGACTTTATAAGTGCACAAATTTAAAATCTTTCTTGCCCACATTATAAAGGAATGTCATGTCTTTGTTTTGAAATGTAAACCATACGGAATATCCTTTCTTTTGTAGAAAAAATAGATATATAAAAATGAAATTCATAATTTTTAAACCGTTTTAATGTGAAAATTAAAATTTAAACAGCTTTATGAAAATGTGTCGGGCAAGGTCGAGTTGATTTTCGACCTGGATATTATAAGTCAGTATGTCTAGAAACAACAGGTAACCAATTTCACCAAAAACATCTTGCCCATGTTTGCCCATTTTCAGAAATATTTTTTTTGCTAAGTCATAATTTTGAAAGTAATGCGCGCTACGTCATTAGCGACTACGTTTGTGAAAGTTATGTTACTAAAAGATTCGTATGTATGTGTTTATTGTGAACTTAAGCGCTAACTCTGAAAATAAATGAAATATGGTAACATTATTTTTGTATTTAAATTTTCTCTTTACACCTTATTCAAAATGTAAAACCTTGTAAAAGGGAGCAATTTAAAACACGCACGTTCATGCGTACCATGTGGTTATATTTAATTAAAAAAATCCATTAACTTCGGTTTGAAATTTGTACACATAAAATTAGCAACCTTTTTCAAAAGTGGGTGATGCTAGTATAGGCAAGTTGGTTTGTTTATATTACAGCGTATAAAGAGGTCGATAATCTCCGAGACACTGAGGGGGCGGGGTCACAAACACATAAACCACCATCCTCTTAACAGGGGAAGGGGGTCGAAAAACATCTGGAAACAGCTTCAAAAAAGTGTTTGGTGATAGGCGAAAATTTTGTGACGACAGAAAGGGTGATGTTACCGATTCCACTAACAATTGCTTAGTATTTTTTTATTTAACAGTAATTAAGCTGCCAAGCTCTAGTAACGTTTATCAACGGCTTCTCTGTATTATTCTTACGATATCAAGCATAGCATTAATAAAACTCATTAAGATTTTAGAATTGAAACAGAATTCGGTAGGATTGAATAATATAAACTGCTCAAGGGTTCTCCTCAAACATCATTCGATGAAAAACTTGAGTTTTTAGAAGAGGGAGTTGCTGGAATCACCATAGATGTTCAGATGCTGATAGAGGTTTACTCAAAAATTCGCTGGAAACATTTTAAATTTGACTTTAAAAGAAACAGTAACATCATGGTATGAAGCAAGTATGTAGGACTGAGCAGAAGTTTTTCACAAAAGGGCCAAGTGGCTAGAATGTGAAGATACCGACTATATTCCTCTGACTCCACTTCTGTCCTGGGCCACCCTAGTTGCAAGTCCAGCGCTTAACTTTTTTTTAATAATACAAACATTTACATGGGATATTAACGCTATTTATTACCGTTTCATTATTAAAATTTTGTTTAAAAAAATTCATATCGTTGTAATAAACAATTTGTGTTAAAAATATATATTTGCAAACTTATTATCATGTCATTTTTCCTGTTATAAAATTTTTCACTTTGTTTACTAACTTATTAAAGCACATTCTATCTGATATTTTTATGTTTCTTTAAGTTATCGATATTCACGTTCCAATTTAGTATGGTTGAAGGGGCAAGAGACAGGGGCAGCCGCCCCGATCTCCTGCCCCCTTGACGGCCCTGCTGGAGTCCATAAAAGAGGAAACATACAAAGATTATTTCTACTCTTTAAAACAAATATTTTTTGCTTGTAAAATTGAAAACTTTAAACTTCATAAAATGTATTTTATTTCATTAATTTCATACAGCACTATAGCCACGTGACGGCCCTGCACATATTTTATCGAAAACTTTAAATTTTAAACTAATTAAGTGTTTATATTGATATAAAGTAAGTAAAAACTGAAAAACAGTCACTAAAACTTAAATCACCTTGAAAAATAATTTTGGCCAGGATTTAGGGTCAAATACTCCACTGTGCAACAGTTGTATATATATCAATATTTAATAGCCCTCGTGTAGCTCTAGTGGGACGTTATTTAAGCCAAAACCAAATGAGCTATCATTAATCAACCTTAAAGGCGCCTGTTGTGTGATACATCAGAATTGTCAAGGTCGTTGGTTTAATGTTTTCTTCCTTTTGCAAGGCCGTATTTGTTTATCAAGTTCACATATTGTAATCTTATATACAGTCCCCTAAAGGGTAATTAAAATGTATTTTGTGATTTACTCAGCAAATTATGAATAAAAAATTTAAAAATTGGGATTTCGCTTAAACTTCATGCCTTAAATTCATTTCTTTAAAAATATTAAGGTTTTTCTATTTATATTTTTTTTAAAAAATTAATTTAATAATTATTTAAAAATATAAAATTTGTTTTAAATACCCCAATAAAGTATGCATTTTGTTTGGGTTGTTATAATTATTATTCAGTAAAAAATTCGTTTCATTATCTTAATTATTTATAGAGTGGGATAGTTTTTTATGTGCAACTCATTTAACATTACGGCCCCTAAACTTTGCACGTCTCTAACTCCACTAATAATGCTCAAAAACTAACAAAACTTGGCATTTCGTGTTAAAATATGTCATATATTTGAAATATGGACTCAAAAAGGGGTGTTTCTATTCAAAATTTTGAAGTTGGTTACATTTTTAATATGAAGACGGCCGTGGATACCTTAAAAGGGTTATGTTTTCCCGGCATCATAAGTTCGTTTTACCCCGACGGCTAGCCTTGCCTGACCGGGGAGCTGAGTCTTCGAACCGAAACGGGTCTTGGAGGGCAATACGTGAGACGATTTCTCCTTAGGAATAGCATTGTGCATTGTCGTAAGCTTAAGATTAACAGCAATTTTTATTCGAAAGAAACTTCAACGCGAGCGAAAATTAAGTAGAAGAAGAAAAAACCAATTGAGTTTAATATATAAGATTTCAAATTGAACAGTATTATTTTTTTATCATTTGAAATCTTTATTACGTTTTTAATGCTTTGGTCAAATTTACTCTACTTGATTTTAATAATATTTCCTAATTTTATATAATTCTAGATGTCGTTGTTTGGTTTTACTGTTGATAAATGGAAATATATGTACAAAAGTGGAGTTTCTTAAAAAAATCCGGATTTCTGACGGACGTTCAAATAAAAAAAATAATGCTGACATCAGCAGGGGTTGGGGTGCTTATAATATCTTCATGTTGTTGAGCCAGTCAGGAGGAAGATATAGAATGGTCTAAAGTAAAAGTTTACAAAATATACAAGTCACCGTTATTAAGGGTGCAAAGCCGGATTCATCAAGCTAGTTATACTATATATTTTATTTAATTGCAAATTAATTTAGCAAACGATAAAGAAGATTAATTGAGTTTGCGAAAGAAAGTAAACGAAAATAGGCAATTATGACCTAAATGTTTAACTGAAAAAACTACTAAATGTTTAAATAAAAACAAAATGTGTTATGCGATTTTACTTCCAAGGTTTATATATCTTGTGTGTAGAAGTGGTTCTAGGTGACAACCACTGTTTTCCAAACATTCGTATTTGTTTTTTAAATTCCCTTTCGCACGTTAGATAAAAGAAGGTATTGTCCGATATTAATCTAGATAATTAATAATATGGGATGCTCACTATATCATCTTCCTTTGCATACACTGTTCTATTTCGACTGGCAACAGTTCCACAGGAATCAAAAAAAGATTTTGAAAAAAAAACGACCAACGTAGTACGAAGTTAACGTAGCTTACCGTGTCCTACCACCAATTTCCGAAAATGCTAATGAAATCCACCAATGAAAGCATGAATGATTCGACGTCACATGAAACTAGCCAAGTCTTTGACCATATTTTATTTATTTCTACGTTAAGCATTTGTCGGCAACCTTTTCATTAAAATGGCCAAAGTATTAGTACACGTATTTCAGAATTCCAATCATTATTGACCAGGGTTCTTAATGACGAGACGTAAAGCTCCTAAAGGAGGCTAGAAATAGACAGCTAGACATGATTAAATTACCAAATTTCAGAAAATTTGGTAACTTTGTGGACCGCATTAGTTTTTGGTTAGTGTGCGAGCATTCGGAATTATAAAATTATTTTGTCTGTAGTTAAATGTTATTCTTTTTCAATAATTTAAGCAAAACAGTATTAGAAAAGTTGTTTCAAATATATAGATTGCAAAGAAGCAATAAACATAAGTTTCAGATTAAGGTTTTCAATGGAAAGTAAAATCGCGAAGTGTACCTTTTTTTTTTAATAAAAAATACCGATTTCACTACAAATATTTCGAGAATAAGATCCTTAATTGATAACTACACATTTGTTTTAAATTTGAAAGATGTTACAAAGAGATAACAAAATATGTAAAACATTGTTTATTTTGATGATTTAAATACAACTAAGTTTGTGTTATAGTATTTAGTTATATATCAAAATAAATACAAGGGAAATGATTTTTTTAATAAAATTGTTGGTTTTTATTTTCATTGTTTTGGGTTTTTGAAAAGAGCAAGTAAAGGCCACGCAAAATCTTAAAAGGGCCGCATATTGCCGATGGAGAGTTTTAAATACTAAAGGAACAAAAATGAAAACACTCACAGCTCACACATTTGACATTACACAGACTCCTCCCCCCCCCCCTACCTCTACTGGGAGAATTCATGGGATGGGATTGCTCCCCCGAGGGTCCAGATGGCCCCGGTCCAGACGCATCGCGGGGTTCAACATAGTGAGAGTAGTCAAAACATTATCTCTGGTGTCGTCTGGATTTGCTATGTTAAAGATTACTTGCAATAGATTACTTGAAAATAATTATGTTTCTAAAATTGTATAAATAACTAATTGTTTGGTTTTAAAACATTTAATGGGACCCATTCAAATTTGTAAGGCAATTGTTTGCCAATAGGTGTATCATTATTGCTCTTTTTATGTAACAATATTTATTAAACTACAATTACTATTTTCCCAGATTTAACATGTTCATATGTGATTATAAAAAATCAACGTGTCGTAAAATCAAATAGCTATGTTATGTTTTATGTAGAGATACAGCATAAGGTTCAATTTGTTTATAGGAGGTTTGATGCCTGACACTCTTTAAGAAAGTCTTTTTATTCTTTCTTATATGGTTTTCTATCTAGGGGATTAATTACTATCACACTCACAAAAAGATTTATTCAACTTACCAATTTCACTTTTTCCACGATTATTACTTAAAAAGAAGTTTTTTTTTGCATGATCTTAGAAAAATAATTATTTTTAAGGGATATGTTTCAGATCTTGAGTGGCAACAGATACGCTACATGAAGATAAATTTATTCTCGAGCCCCGATTGGCAAATCAAAGTTACACTGAAACAGAGCATCAATCGGAGAATCAATCGAAGGAAAGACACATGAATAAAAGCTGGAAGAAAGTACTTCACCTGAAACAAGCCTATTGTATTTGTAGTTGTATTTTTTGTAAATTTTTTTTTATTAATCTACACTATACAGAGGCACACTGTTTTTGATTAAAAAAATTATTAATCTAAACGATTAATGTGTGACTCTATATCTGAGGTGTCAAAATAAGCAGAATAGAACGAGGGAGTTATTAATCTACTTTCTGCGTATTTTCTCTCGAAAGTTTTTAAAAACATTTTTTAAATATATTTATTAAAATCTTTATTTGATTTTTAATAGTCCACCAGATTTACTTGGCTCGATTTTTTATAAGTTTACAAATCGAAATATATTTTAGAATATTTTTCCATTAATGGGCGAAATGCTTTTTTAATTAATTGCTATTGCACTTAAATGTGCAATTGGTTGGAAATTATATGGTTTTTATTATTTTAAAATTTGATTTTTTTCCTAGAAAACGTTATTTCTAATTTCTTACTCTTATATATAGTGTTTCGTCACGGACTTATTACACTTTATTATTCCGGAGTATTGGCGAAACAAACATAACCTAATTATTTACTTGATGGTTTTAAATATGACAAATTTACAAAATACATAATAGACACATTAGTACGATCCGATATTCATTTGGCGCGAGATTAATATTTGGCAGTTGTTTCCATTTTGTATAGGGTTTTGATATAAATGCATCGTTCTGTTTCTGTTGGCGTTTTTTAACGATCTCCTAAAATTAAAAAAAATTAAGTAAGCTTGCTATACGTATGAAGTTTTGCTAAAGTCAAGACCCGGCTCGCTACTTTTGGGGCCCAGGACGCAAGCAAGTTTGGTGGATCCTACAACATCATCGATATATCTATGAACGTAATTTTTTCATTTTAAATTGATACAGATAAATAATCTTTAACTAATTTCTAAAATATATGCACGTGGACATTGTATATGTCGCATAATTTATTTTTTAATGCACACTAGATATAACAACAGAGACCTATCATCTTGTCATGTTATATCACACTTTAAATACATGCATAAGTTTTATTCGCATAATATGTAAAAATAAAGAAAATTATACTTATAATGACTCGCTTTTGAACAAATTAATGGCATTTAATTCAATTGATTATTTTTTTGTGGCAACACATTTTGGCACATTTTTCCCTCAATATTCTTTTTATAGCAAATTTGGCGGGCCCCTCGAAATGGGAGCCTGGGCTCGTGCCCGTTTGCCCTGCTCGGAAATCAGGCTCCAGTTGAAGGGGAATATTGATATGATTTTTCCGATTTCATTACTTGGCAACGTAACGTAAATACACAAATAATCAAATTAAGATCGGTCGCCTGTCGGTTATACCTGTCAGCCGCGGATCAAGCGTCATTAGGTCACCTGCCCCCCTGTCGTATTTCTTTGACAAAATAAGTTTCTTTTTAACCCTTGTTGCCTACTCAAAAGTCAAAGCTCTGAGCCCAAGAATGGATATCGGCTTCTTTGTGTTGAATTTTCGAAATACCTTTAAGATAATTATAGGTTACCTCTCCTCTAAGACGCATGGACATATTTTTTCAAGCCAGGTTTTTTAAAATAAAGATTTGTTTCTACGTAAAATCAAAGGATATATGCTCTGTGCATTATTTTGTCAGGCTCTGTCATGGCACAATGATTAAAAAAGGTTGTTTTATTTGTGTTCATGACTTTTAAAATTAAAAACTTCTTTTTAAAATGTGTGTATAGAACGCTGAAGTATTCCGCTCTTCTTGACTGTATACAATGACAGTGAAATTACTCTATATGAACCAGTGCTACCAAGCTTTTCGCATGCGCCCACCTCGAGTCCTCACCCCGAACCCTTCTATTTTTGGATTTTCCTGTGAAACCAGCACATACTACTTTCTATGGCCCCGCCAGCACATAGTGTTAAATGGGGGGGGGGGGGGGAGTTTCGGCTATCCCCCCTCCCCCATTGCCCGTCAGCTCATAGACTACATCATCCTTATTCCTTATCAATCAACCATCAACCATTGTGCCTCAGCACTGGTATGCCATTAGGGTTGCCAAAATAGCTCTGGCTCCTTTTTTTCAGGTATTGGCACGATTAAGAAAAGTAATTTATTTTATACATAAGATGCTTCAGTGCTGCTATCTATATTCAAAAACAATAAAGTATTTTTCAACTATTAGTAATTAATATATAAGTTATTAATTATCTTATAAAATACGTTTTAAAGCGTAAAATTGGAAATACAGATACTTGGCAAATGTAGATTTTTTTTTATATATTATTTTTTTTAAGATCGTTCCTCAAATATACACAAATATTTTAATTATTTCTTTTATTGCGGATATCAAAAATGGAATTTACAATCTTAAAAAAATTTGTTGTAGTAGACGTCTAATAGATATACATACGTAACTTAGGTGTGACGTCTATTAGTAATCGATTTTAGAGATTTTATAGACTTCATAGATTCAGTTTAGTTGCAATTAACTACTAGTGGATATAAGTTGAAATATCCAGGGCATGTTCTAATTTAAAGACATCATACATTTTTAGACGTTATAGACGTGTAGCGGATAAACGTGGATATTGTTGGAAAAATAAAGTTATAAAAGTCTATTTGGTTAAGTTAAATCATCTTAAATAAATTATAAGGAAGGACTCCAGAACAACACATCTTCACACACAGGTAGTTTTATTCGAAGTGTTGCCAACGTTGTTACAAGAATATTATGACGTGATTAAGTCATGTCCAGTTGATAATTAAAGTGGTGCTGCCATCTATATAATATTAATGCAAACACTAAGTATACTATAAACAATTTTGTATTGGTTACACATTTCAACACTTGCCTTTAACCAATACACAATAGTTATACATTTATAAGCACAATAAAATATGAAATAATATTATTTAAGCATTTTAGATCGTAACTCAGTAAAGGAATTTCTAGGTAATGCTTTTGTAAACATATCAGCGATGTTAAGATTACTTGGACAATATTGAATATCAATTATATTATTATGAATCATTTCTTTAACAAAGTTATATTTAACATCTACATGTTTTAATTTAGAATTAAAACGTTCATTGGTTAACATGTTTATGCAAGGTAAGTTATCTTCAAAAACAGTTACTGGTGTTATGTTCTGAAATTGAAAATCTTTAAACAATTTAATAAACCAAAGAATTTCTTTTGAAACATTAGCTAAAGATATGAATTCGCTTTCAGTAGAAGATAATGCAGTGCTAGTCTGCTTCTTGCTTTGCCACAAAATTGGGGTATCACCAAAATAAACGATAAAACCACTCGTACTTTTACGGTCGATCAAATCACCGGCGAAGTCGGCGTCACAAAAAGCTTCAATACTTTCTGGATTATCATTGGCACTGATAAACAATTTCAAATTAACTGTTGTACGCAAGTAAACAATTATTCGCAACACACTATCAGTTGATGATATTTGTTGATATTTGTTGGGATTTTCAACATGTCGTGACAGAGCACTCACACTTTCACATATGTCGGGTCTTGTGCAGTTTGCGATGTATAATAGAGCACCAATAATCTCACGATATTTTGTCTTCTTCTCTGGTGATAGCAGCTCGCTATCGGATATGACTCGTTTGCGAAAATCTGTTGACATCGGTGTGTACGTTTGTTTACGTTGATCACATTCACTGTGTTGTTGGATCAGCTGCTGGATTTTTGATGTTTGGTGTAGGTAGAAACTTCCATCTTCTGTTCTTTCAATTTGGAGTCCCACGTAGCGAGTCGGATTTCCTAGATCTTTAGTTGTGTACAGGCTCTGTAGTCTTGCTTTGACCTCTTCTATTTTATCTTCCGAGTTGCTTAATAGTACAACATCATCTACGTAGAGAAGTATGATGGTCAGACAGTCATCTTTTCTTGAAAAACAACAAGAATCTCCATCTCCTTGCTTGAATCCCAAGTCGGTGAAGGTTTTCACTACTGTCTTGTTCCAAACTCTCGAGCTCTGTTTTAATCCATAAATTGATTGTTGGAGTAAACAAACTTTATCTTCTTGCCCTGGTTCTTCGTATCCTCGAGGTTGCTTCATATAAATTTCTTCTTCAAGTTTACCATACAAAAAGGCTGTTTTTATGTCGAGGTGCTTGATGTACATCTTTTGTGTAGCGGCGATCTTTAAGGCGGCTCTTATAGTGCTGTGTTTGGTGACTGGACTAAAAGTCTCGTCGAAATCAACTCCAGGTCTTTGAGAGTATCTGAGGGCACACAGTCGAGCTTTTTCAGTAACAGTTCCGTCTGGAAGGAGTTTTTCTTTGAAAACCCACTTTGAACCTATAGCCTTCTTTCCCTTTGGTAAGTCGACAAGGGTCCACGTCTCGTTCTCCACAAGTGATTTGAATTCGTCATCTGCTGCTGCAATCCATTTTGACTTGGTAGAATCTTCAAGTCTCTGGACTTCTTCCCAGGAGTTTGGTGCTTGTGAAATTTCTACTCTGGCAGCATACGTGAGTCTGTTTGGTGGTCGACTGACTCTTTGTGATCTCCTCAGGATGGGCTCTGGTTCGAAGTCTGTTGTTTGTGAGTTGAGAGGGATGTTGATCTCTTCATTTGAGGTATTTGTCGGTGGATCTTTCAGATGTTTGCTTCTTTCATTAAATTTTACGGATCTGCTGATTGTGATCTTTTCTGTGGCTGGGTTTAAAATTCTATAACCTTTGGTCGTTGTGCTGTATCCCACCAACACACCTTCTTCTACGTTGTCGTCGAGTTTTCGTCTAAGTTGTTTTGGGATGTAGGAGTAAGCTTTCGCTCCAAAGACTTTAAGATGACCAATGTAGGGTAAAAATCCATGCCATCGTTCGAAAGGAGTTTTCTGAGTTGATCTGGTTGGCAGTCTGTTTTGGAGATATGTTGCTGTCAAGATGGTTTTTCCCCAATATTTGTTGTCAAGTTGGGCATCTTTCAACATTGTCTTCGTCATCGCCACCAGATATCTATTTTTTCTTTCAGCAGTGCCGTTCTGACTTGGCGTGTACCTGACTGTGGTTTGATGTTCTATGCCATTCTTCTTCAGATAGTTCTCCAGTTCATGACAGATATATTCTCCACCGTTGTCTGTCCTCAAGATCTTTGGTGTCTGGTTGAACTTGTTCTGTACCATTGCTACAAATTCCATGAATTTCTCTGCAGCTTCATCTTTTGAATTCAGCAATCAGCAGATAGGTTTGGCAGTATCTTGAATAGTCGTCAATGAAAGTTATGAAGTATCTCTTTCCAGATGGGGTTGTAGTGTCGAGGGGCCCGCAGATATCAGAATGAACCAAATCCAGGATTTGTTTGGATTGGTACAAGGATTTCTTAGGAAACTTAGTTTGAGACATCTTGCCCTTAATGCAGCTTTCGCAGAATGAGTCATCATGATGACAGTCGTCTAATTCTAGACCGCGGACAAGTCCATGTTTGTACATTTCGATGATTGCTGCATTGTCTCGATGGCCAAGTCTCTGGTGCCATAATGTTGTACAGTTCTTGTTATTACATTGGGTTGCCAGATTCACTACATGGTTTTCTTTATCATAAATTTTATAAAGTCCATCTTTATCTGCGATAGCGACTATATTCTGGCCTTGTGTGATGCGACAGTTATTTTCTGTAAAGTTGACTTGATATCCTTTGCTTATAATTTTCTGAACAGATAGCAATTTGATTCGATGCTTGGTACAAATAAGCAATCATTAATTTCTAATCTATTAATTGCACCCGATTTCAACTGGCAGTTGATGTAACCTTTTCCTATGCCTTCAGCATATATTTTCTTTCCGCAAGCTGTAGTTATTGAATCATTATTTTCCTCGATTTCGGTGAAAAAATCCCACAATGAAATCTAAGTTCGATGTGCCTTTTCTATCTTTGTTTACATTCAGCGAGAATTTGGCTTTGTTTACAATCTTCAAAATGTCAACAACATCTTCCGCGTCGAGCGAGCAGCGGTTCTCCTCTTCGTTCATTCTACTGCGCGTGCGCGATTCTTCCTTCTGCTCTTCTCTCCCGGTGTTGTTGGCGGAGTGCCATCGGAAATCGGAAATCGAACATTAACTGACGAGTGTCGGCGCGAAGCGCCCTTACTCCTTCATCGAAAGCTTCCCATTAAGGGGTTAACTTGTGACTGGGAATAAAATTGGACAAAGTCCTCGCTGTAAACTGGAAAAGGGTGCCGCAAGGG
Organism: Oedothorax gibbosus; assembly: GCA_019343175.1. Taxonomy (NCBI): domain Eukaryota; kingdom Metazoa; phylum Arthropoda; class Arachnida; order Araneae; family Linyphiidae; genus Oedothorax; species Oedothorax gibbosus. Next base: position 24,618 of record JAFNEN010001200.1, read on the forward strand.
CTCTGCAAAGCAGGATCTAAAAACTTCTGAAAGGGAAAAAATTATTAGTGATCAAAATATAAATAACATTTTAAGTAAAAATACATAACAAAACAACAATGAAATGGACAGAACATGTACAAAACATATATGCCGTAAAGCATCGTCAAAGAAAAAATCAAAAAGAACATGTCAAGTTGACACGCAAGTCTAAATCACCAATCTGGGTCGTGATGTATGGTCCTAGGACGTTTGAACTTCTGTTCAACAATAGGGTCATAGAGTCTGCAATTTGTCTGAGGTTGTCATATGTGCTGTTCTGTAGTGAGGTGTTGTAATTGTGTGAAGCAGTGAGGATGGCAGTGTCTATGGTGTCAATCCCAAGGTCTTTGTGTAAAATGGAGTTCCTAACAAACCAAGGGGCGTTTGTAATTCTACGTAGTGCTTTGTTCTGAAATGTTTGAAGTTTCTGTCTGTGTGTTCTTCGGACTGCAGCCCAAGCCGGAGAGGCATATACAGCAGAACTGGCCTAATCATTGTCTTGTAGAGCGTGAGCTTATTTTTAAGTGTCATGGTGGAGTGTTTGCCAATGATAGGGTTTAAACTAACACTGGCTCCTGTAGCTTTACCTAATGTTTGCTTTAATATGCTCACGAAAGTTAAGTCTGTCATCTAAGTAAACACCGAGGTATTTGGTGTGTTTACTGTTATTAATGTCTGTGTCGAAGATCTCAAGGTGTGTATCATATTGTCTGCGTATTTTGTGTCTCCTGAATAGGACTGACTCACTCTTCTGCGCGTTGATCTTAACTCTCCAGTCTTCGCACCATGTTTGTACTGTGTTTAAAGCTGTCTGAAGTTTGTGGAAAGCAATGTCACCGTGTTTAGATTTGGCAAGAATGGCTGTGTCATCTGCAAACTGGGCTGTGATGCAATTGTCAAATGTAGGGAAGTCATTGATGTAAAGATTGAAAAGTGTGGGGCCCAGAATGCTACCTTGTGGGACTCCTGCTCTGATGTTTGTGACTGTGGAAAGTGTGTTGTTGACTCTGACCTGAAAGACTCTGTTTGTGATGAATGAGTTGATGATGTGAATGAGGGTCTTTGGAATGTTTTGTGTAATGAGTTTGCTGATTAAGCCCTCATGCCATAAACTGTCGAAAGCTTTCTCCACGTCAGAAAAACTCCCCCTATCGCTTCCTTGTTGTTAAAAGCCTGTCCGATAATTTCAACCATTCTGTGAACCTGATGGACTGTGGAGTGTCCCCGTCTGAAACCATATTGGTTGGTGTTGATGATGTTGTTTTCGTTGATGAAGTGTTGTAGCCTGATGTTGATGACTTTTTCGAACAGTTTAGCCAAACAAGGCAAGAGGCTGATCGGTCTGTAGTTGTTGGGTTGGAGTGGACTTTTCCCAGGTTTCTTGAAAAGGACGACAATTGCCCTTTTCCATCTGCTGGGGAAGTAGTGTAACCTAAGGCAAGCGTTGAAGATGTTGGTGATGTGGACTATGACCATGTTGTCAATGTTTTTGATGGCAGTGTTTGAGATTTGGTCATAACCAGAAGCCTTCTTTGGATCGAGTGTTTTGATGAGTTTTTTGATCTCCTGTGGTGTAGTGTGGGTGATAGGTGTGGTGGGCTCTATTGCTAAGTAGTTTTCTACTTCGCTGCTAATTCTATCAACCAGCTCTAAGTTAATTGGAGTCTGATGTGGTGAGAACTGGTTGTGTAGGCTGGTAGCTAGAAGCTCTGCCATGCCGTGTCCTGTATAGATGAGTGAGGTTGGTCCTTTAAGAGGACCAATAAGTTGTGGCTTGGATTTGAGGGCTTTCGCCATTTTCCAAACTGTGTTATCGTGTGTGGAGAGCCTCATAACTGTGTCTTCCCATTCAGCTTGTTTGTGTTCTGTGATGAGTGTTTTAACTTCTCTGCAGGCTTCGTTCCATCTGCTTTTGGTGGGTGGGTGTCTGGTGTGTTTGTACTCTTTTCTAAGTCTGTTCTTCTCCCTAATCTTGTCTCTGATGTAGTGTGGAAGCCTAGTGTCAGTGTTGGTTTTAGTGGGTTTTGAACTGCTGTCAATGTCTTGTTTGAGTTTTGTGGTGAGGTGTTCAATGGCATTGTCAATGAGATCTGTAGTGGTCATGTTAGGGTTGACTGTGATGTTGTTTCCTGACTTTGTGTGAAATGTTTCCCAGTTTGTCTTGTACCTAACTCTCTCAGGGGGTTTAGTGAGGCCATAAAAAGTAAAAGTCACTGGGCTATGGTCTGAAGAAAGGCTGTCGTGAACTTTAAGATGGGGGATGTGGGGAATGCCCTTAAGGAGCATAATGTCTAAGATATCTGGTCTATGGTCGATATAGCCTGGGAAGTGGGTTGGTTCGTCAGGGGCAGCCAGAGTTACTCCCTGGTCTAAAATGAATTTTTTGAGAATAATACCGTTTGGGTTAGTTGCCCTACAATTCCAATGGGTGCTTTTAGCATTTAGGTCACCTGCAAGAATAGTTGGTAGGCCAGAATTCATGAGAGCAGCAAGATCGCTGTTTAATAATTTTGAGTTCGGCGGGTTGTAGACTGAGATAAAAAGCACTTCACCAAAATTTTCGTTCTCCAGCGGAGTGCCAAATGTTCTCCTCCTCTCTTGTGGCTGTGACGTCATCGTTCCTGGGGGGACGCTGCGGTTTCTCTTCTCTCCTGGTAGTGACGTCAGTGCTTCGCGAATTCGTTTCGTCTACTTTCTTTTTCAAATTCAAAATGGTTTTGGCGGTAAAATTCTTTCGGAATGATTGTTTCTGATTACGATAATTCGACGATTGAGGTTGTTCAAAATTCGATTCGTTTCTTTTCTTCAACCTGCATTCAGACGTTTCGTGGTTATTTCTTTTACAATACGTGCAGTATTTATTTCTGTATTTACTTGTTTTGAAAGCGATGGCTGCGTCACTATTCTGGTTCTGCTTTCGTTCGGAACCGTCTGTTGGCTTCGTCGAGTACCTTGTTTTTGATCAATTCTAGGCTTAATTCCTTCTTCGCCAGGCTTCTAGAGCTGCGATGAGGGATTCGTAGGAATTGGGTAGACTGCATAATAGAAGTGCGCCGATGTGTGTGTCTTTAATTTCTTCTTTAACCGCTCGCAGCTTGGAGACAATTTCCAGGATTTTAGTGATATGATCTTGCATCGAAGTTCCTTCTTTGTATTTGATGCTATACAATTTTCTAAGAAGATACAGCTTACTGGTTAGGTTATCTCGTTCGTGGATACTTTTTAGCTTGTTCCAGATTTCTTTCGCTGTTTTCTGTTCTCGAATGTTTTCGATTTGGTTGTCTTCGATTAGCAGGCATATCGTCGCTCTGGCTTGATTGTCTTTCTTCGTCCAAGCGTCGGTCAAGGTTGTAGGAGTGTCATCTATAATTACTGTCCATAAATCTTCTTTTACAAGCAGCATTTCCATTTTGAACTTCCATAGCTGGTAATTTTCGTTGTTCAGTTTCACAACGGTCAGCGATGCGTTCGTTGCCATTTTGTTGAAGTTTCGTTTTGAGTTCTTACTGTAGTTTAAAAGTCAATAAAAAAAAATCTAGTGTTGAGGTAGCAGGAGCCTCAGTCTCATAATCTTTTGTTGGAAAAATAAAGTTATAAAAGTCTATTTGGTTAAGTTAAATCATCTTAAATAAATTATAAGGAAGGACTCCAGAACAACACATCTTCACACACAGGTAAATTTATTCGAAGTGTTGCCAACGATGTTACAAGAATATTATGACGTGATTAAGTCATGCCCAGTTGATAATTAAAGTGGTGCTGCCATCTATATAATATTAATGCAAACACTAAGTATACTATAAACAATTTTGTATTGGTTACACATTTCAACAGATATGTGGAGAAAAGGAAAAGCGGGAATAAAATTCATTGCTGAGCTCTCTAAAATATATACATGAAGAATCTAACACAAAAACTAAATATCTTTAAACTCTTTGATTTAGACATCTAAAAGCAATCTTATTTTGGCAAGTCGAAAAATATAACGTCATGCGTATCCATTAGATATCTAGAATATCGATGTCCAATGAATAGGAGATGATGCACAAACATTAGATGTCCCAAATGTCTAAGTCTAAATTAGTCTACACATAAATAGCTAATAGATATCCCAAGAATAGATTTTATCGACAGATATGCAATAGATGTCTAATAGACATCTCGAACGTCTAATGGATCATGTAGATTACCAATAGATATCCAGTAGACAATTGTGGCTGTGTGGGCCCTTATGCAAATTTTGTGTCATGCAATTAACTCAGAATGTTATTTATTCACAAAGTCAAAAAGGTCCGATTCCTTATGATGAATAACGACCGAAATAATCCGAGTGTTTACTTTTTTTGTCCACAGCTGTACCTACACTTTGCTCATGCGCGATTTTCTCGAAAACATTCTTATCGACATGCACTGGGAACCAGGGGCGGATCCAGAAAAATTTGACAGGGGGGTCAAGAAAATTTAATAGAGAAAGTAATTGGTAATAATAAAAAATAGCCAATAAATTCTTCAACAGCTAAGCCCCCATAAGAAATAAGCGAGCGTGAACAAAGATGTTCATGTGTCGAACCTAACCAAGTCTATAAGGCTCTATGGGATTTCGAAACTCAGCACAAAGAAGCAGCTGGGGCGCAACTAAAAAAAAAATCTTGGGTGTGTTTCAATTTTTTTAATTTAAAATTAATTTTACTTAAAGTTATTTTTTTTTATTAAAATTGTTTGAATTACAATTATTTGTAGTTAAATTTTTTCAATTAAAATTTTTTTTAAATATTGTAATAATGGTGAATACAGTTTTTTACAATGGGAATGTTTCAAATGATGTACGCTCGTGTTTCCGTTTTTCCGTATCCTGCAGAGAGCCCAGTCGGTTAGGCGCTAGCCTAGCATGCGAAAGGTCCCAGGTTCGGATCCGGGCATCGCCAAAATAACTGCCGACCTATAAACGGCCCGTGCAGCCAAAAATGTCCGACGAATAATACCCCGTGTACAGGGAGTGCACGTTAAAATACGCTCCAAAGTCTCAACGCTGCGTACGATGTCGCCCTTTTAACGGTTGCGTTGGGTGCCAACTCAGGTGTCGGCTCGTCACTTGACTGTGGTTCTAAAATACGACGCCCGTCGCCAATAGCCCTCGTGCAGTTCTAGTGCGACGATAATTAAAAAAACTAAACTTAACTAAACCGTATCCTGCGATTTCATTTTGTGTTGTTTCGATTTCACTCTCAGAATGACCGTCAGAGATGAAAAGAAACTTTTCTTTTTATGCAAGCTTTCTTTAACAAATAATATGGACAATAGGGTGGAGCGAAAAAGGGTGATTTTTTAAAAAAGTCATCCAAGGAAATAGCACTAGGTGGCAAAAGTTGTCTATTGACTACCATAATACCGGTGAATTTTTTTATAATTTTCCTACTTCATCTTCATTCCCCGCAAGAGCCTTCAATTATTGCCATTTTTACAGTAAATTTCAAATTATGGGATTTTATTATCTCATGTTATTTTTTCTCATTACATTGCATTCATTTAAAAAAATGTCACCAGATGGCGGTAGTAGTTGCATAAAATACGACTTTAGTCCAGAATGAACCAGATTGAAGTTGCTATGAGTCATTGGTGCTATGATTTGACTCCAGCTGCTGCCCACTCATTTTCATTCATCGCCTTTGGAGAGTGCATCGCTGTTTGTTCTATCCGAATTAGAATGTCTCATACAAGAAAGCAAGTTAACTGTCCCATTATTGGTAGTCCAAGAGAGTTAAGCAGTATCGTTCTGCCGACGCGAGAAGACATATTGCGGCATTACAATTGGATTAGGCTACAAAAAGAAAATGCAGGACAATATAAACCAAAAATGTGTGAAATTTATGAAGAGATTGCTGCTAAAGTTGAACAAATTTGGAATAAAGCTTCAGTTCCTGTTCTTCATCGTGTCATAATAATTTCCTTGATAAAGAGAGCATGAGAAACTCCTGAATCTTCTGAAGTCTTACCACGGACGCAAGAAAAATTTCAATTTTCAACATAAAGTTCAAGCCTTCAAAAAAGAAGCAAAGGCACTTTTTGACGTTGCTGCATGCAAGTGCAATGACTTTGAACTCTGCCATTGTGAGAAATCACGGAAAGTTCCTATAAAAGAGCAGCCTTTCATAACTGACCAGAGATCTGCTAATAATGGCTGTTGGCTCCGTTGGAGTAATGGCTATTGGCTCCGTTGATCTTCGAACCACCCAGCAACTCCAGAAAAGAGCTTCAAGAAAGATGAGAACTTAAATTTAGAAGAAGCACGAATTGCCAAACTACAAAAAAGCGAACTCGCAACCAGCACCGAATCATTGGAAACTTCTGGCGAATACGTTGTAGTCGAAGAAGACGCAGTCGTAGTAGATGTGATAAAGATATTTCCCTAGCAGAAGGATCGGATGGAGCTGAATCGTTGCCGTCAACATCATCAACGCGCCAAACAAAACTCAAGCTTGCAACATTTGCAAGAACATGTGACAGGTAGGGAGTTGCGGACAGACCTGCTGCCGCCTGGCCTCAGCATTACTGCACGATTAAGCAGCGGAAGCAAAGCTGAAGAAGATTCACAGATTGTCATAGACCGAAGTAAAGTTCGAAGAGAACGAATAAAACTGCGACGAAATCTTCAAAGCGAGTGATCGGAGAAGAAATACGCTTCAAGGTCTGTACTTGATAGCCGAAAGGACAAAACCTTGGTCACGGAGAAGACTGAAGATGGCAGTTCCATCGTAGTGTAAGTGGAAGAGCACATATCGATAATTCAGGAACTTGGTAGCGTGTATCTCGGCATGTTTCTCCAGTATCTGGACAGCTCAAAATATCAAGAAAGCTCTGTGGATTTCTGACTATGAAAATATTGACACATCAAACTTCTAGCGGTTGGGTGTGACGGTACCGTTGTTAATACGGGAAGAGCTGGAGGTATTATTTGTCTCCTAGAGAAGGAGCTTGGAAGACCCTGCAGTGGGTAATATGTCAACTGCACTCTAACGAACTTCCGCTGAGGCATTTGTTAGAACGTCTGGATGGAATAACAACTGGTCCTCAAGGATTCTCTGGACCTATCGGCAAAAGTTTAATCAACTGTGAATATTTACCATTCGTTGATTTTCAACCAATTGAAAGAAATTTTCCAGTCGTCGAAAAAAGGTCATTGAAAGTCTCAGTACAGACCAAAAATATCTCTGGATGTATGCAAAGCTGTTTTAACGGGCGAAGCCTCATCTAATCTCGGCACGAAGTCCTGGAAAATTATCACATGCAAGATGGCTCACTACCGCTAACCGAGTGCTTCGATTTTACATCAGCACTACCGACCCATCTGCAAATTTGAAGGAGCTGGCAACTTTCATCATGAAAGTGTATGCAGTCTATACCCTTATTAAATAACAATAAGGAGCATGAAAGATGCTCTGATATATGGAACGTTAGCTAATGTATATGTTAAGAGGAAAACTGGAATGGAAATGTGAAAAACAGAAGTTAATAAAAGATATTGCTTTCAATAATGCTGTCAATTTTTATTTATTTTTATTTTTTACAATTGTGTGTGTTAACTTCTGTTAAAATAAAAAAAATTTGATGGCGGTTTTTGAGAAAAAAACCGGTTTTCCGTTTCCGTCGGTTTTCCCCCTAAAAAACCGGTTTCCGGTTTAGACCGGCCTCATAAAAAACCGGTTTTTTAATCAAAACCGAGGCCAAACAACCGCATTTCAAAAAACCGATTTCCGTTTTCCATCCCTAGGATTGCGCCGCGCCGTTGGGAGCCGGTCGTTGGAGCTTCTGAAGTTCTGAGTAGTGATGGGCGGTCCAGTTCCTTTTAAGGACCCGTTCCAGGTCCAGTTGTGGACCCGTTCATTCCGGACCGACACACTCCCTCCTCTCAAATTCCTCCCCTTTTTTTCGAAAGTGGTTTTGACGACACACGAACGAAACCCTGACCGGTTTGTAATTTGATATGGGGGGGGGGGAGTGTGTCGAGACCCCTTGAGAGTGGAATGTGAGTGTTCTTTTGCTGCTTTGGTTGGCTGTAGGGATCGGAAAGTGGGGGAATTTCTTGGAAATCCTTTTAGCTTCCACACTACGTTTATAACGTAAAAAGTGGAAGGTTTTATAATCGTTCAGTCCGTCTGTCCGTCCGTCTGTCTGTCTGTCACCCACTTTCACAGAAAGAACCACAAGTCCCACAGACAAGTGGAATACGTCATTTTAAAGCAAAAAATCAGATTAGGCTACATTCCAAATTTCATTAAAAAATTTAAATTAGAAGTTTATTTAAAATTTAAATAACTAATTTTTTTTTGTCTACATTGAAATAACATGCAAATTCTATTTTTATTCATATTTTCACTGTTGTCATCCACAAGTCCCACAGACAAGTGGGATACGTCATTTTGAAGCAAAAAATCAGATTAGGCTACATGCCAAATTTCATTAAAAAATTTAAACTAGAAGCTTATTTAAAATTTAAATAACTAAAAATTTAATCTACATTGAAATAACATGCAAATTCCATTTTTATTCAATATTTTCACTGTTGCCATTTCGTTAAACGTACGAGAAACTTTTGTTAAAATAAAAATACACTTTTGAAAAAATATTTATTTATGTGATATAATTCGGTTTGGATTGTTGTATTATCACAATAGAGTTCTTTTAATGGTTCTATATATATGTATGTAGAAAGATGCATAGAGAATTCTAACTTAACATAAAAAAAAATATGCTAAGTTTCGCTTTTATTTTTAAAGCATCAATTGTACAAATTATAAATGTTTTGAACTGTAAATTAATTTAACAAATTATAAATAAGTGAATTTTCGAAAGAAATGTAAATGGGAAATTGTGGCGATAAATATTTATTAAAAAAGATTACATCATTATTCTTCGAACTTCAAACAAATTTAGCAAACGATAAAGTCTAATTATTAAATCTGAGAAAGAAGATTAATGAAAGTATTTAATTTTGGCGTTTAAAAGTTTGAATTACAAATAGCTAAAGGCCCTGTTTTTATTAGAATTAAATCACATTTGCCATTCGCAACAATCGCTCGAGAAACTTTAATTCTTTTAGACAATAAATTAAAATAAATTTATTTTTGCAACATCGATCAGTTTGAAATGACGTCAAATATATTTCACTACGGAATCCTTGTATGGTGATATGAAATGTTTTCATTCTATTTAAAAGCGAGGAATATGACATATTTATTCTTTAAAATATAAATTAATTTTTGCAAACGATAAGTAATAATTATTGAATTTTCGAAATAAAATAAATGAAACTAGCCAAATTTAGCTTGTAAATGTTAAATATAGAATTAATGTTGTGTTTGGCGCGTTTTTTCCTGTTAAACACAAATATGTGGAAGCGAGTTAAGTGACAGATTCTGTTACAAACCTACTTGTTTTTTTCAAGGGAGATAGTACATGTACTCGCATAGCATTCGCACTTTCCTAATTCCTTATTCCTTTCTCTCTGGAGTCTGGTCGAAGGAAAAAAGTGTTTTGTGCAACTCTTCTCGCATGCTTATGCTTCCGGTTCAATGTTATGCTTATAGGATAAGTCCTTAAACGTTAAAAAATTAATTCTTTGCTTGCGTAATAGTTATTTAGAATTATGTTTTGAAGCTTCTTAGTTTTAGTTATGAAAAAATTCACAAACACTGTACGCAAAAGACATTGCTTTCGTGTGAGTTAAGAACAATTAAGTCGAACAATAAACATGAGGACTGAAGACTAAATTTTATGCCCCGTCCCCTCTGTAGGTTTTTTAATTACTTTAAGCCAACCTTTTATGGCCTTTATAAAACAACGCTGAATAAATTTTTAGCATACCCTTAAAACAAAAGAATATCTATATCTTGGAAAAAAATTAGAATTTAAAATGGAATGTTAATTTATCGGAAAGAACAGGCGGTATGCTCGAGACCATTATTATTATTTGCTGAAAAGATTTGAAAAACGACAAAGAGTTTATTTAAAATATTGATTTAAAAAACTAAAGAATTGCAGTCGGACCGACATTCCTGGATTTTGGAATGAACCGTTCCGGACCGAAAGGGTACTACTATTTAAAAAACATATTTAAAATACAGTAAGGTTGGTTGAAATTATCATCGCACTACAGCTACACGCGGGAGTTATAATTTAGACCTTCAGTCAAGTGACGAGCCGACGACTGAGTAGGCAACCAATAAAACTTTTAAGTGCGACATCGTACTTTGGGACTCACCGGGACTTTGGAATATATATTGGGTGTTATTCGTCAAACTGTTGGGCTTTACAGACCCTTTTATAGGTTGGAAGTTATTTTGGGAAACCCTGGATCCGATCCTGGGAGCTTCCGCTTGCTAAGCAAGCGCTTTACCGACTGGGCTTCCCATTTAATAGTCGGACCGACATTCCCTGATTTTTGAAATATTTTCGGTTCGGAAAAATCAATCAGTATATGACAATCTGACCGACATTCACGGATTTTTGAACGAGCCGGTCCGGTCATTCGTTCCAGACCAAAAGGGTAATACTATTTAAAATACAGTAAAAGTACACCGAAAATATACATTTTATATGCTGGAACGAGAAGATAGGGAAATAATGTTCAAGCAAGTCAAAGGTAAGACATAAATTTAGCAGTCGGACCGACAGTCTTGGATTTTGGAACGAACCGGTCCGGTCATTCGTTCCAGACCGAAAGGGTACTACAATTTAAAAATACAGTAAAAGTTCACCGAAAATATACTTTATATTCTGGAACGAGAAGATAGGGAACAATGTTTATGCAAGTCAAAAGTAATGTACATTCAATTGCCGGACCGACATTCCTGATTTGACGATTTGTCCGCTTCGACCGAAAATTATCAGTATATGACAGTCTGACGACTTTACTATTTTGGAACGAATCGGTCCGGTCATCAGTTCGGACGAAAGGGAACTATACTATTAAAATACAGTAAAAGTGCACCGAAAATACATTTTATGCTGGAACAGTAGATCGGGAACTAAGTTCAAGCAAGTCAAATTAGACACTAATTAGAAGTCGGACGACATTTCGGATAATGGAACGAACCGGTCCGGTCATCCGTTCCGGACCGAAAGTTACTACTTTTTAAATTAAAATAAAAGAGTGCCCAATTAAAATATACATTATATACTATAGGACGAAACTAAAGAATTGCAGTCGGACCGACATTCCTGGATTTTAGAATGAACCGTTCCGGACCGAAAAGGTACTATTTAAAAAAACAAATGCGCAACAATGTGTTAAATGCGCGGGAAGTCATTTGACCGTGGATTGCCCAACCAAGAGGCGCATTGAGTCGCCCAAATGCGTTCTTTGTGGGGGTGACCACACAGCCAACTACAAGGGTTGTTCTAAAAGACCCATTCACAGAGACAACGGCCTGAATACTGCCGAACACAACACTCACAACCAACAGTACATTAGGCCAACACAAACACCAAATCCTGTTACTAAAGAACAGGCCGCCATTAACAAAGTTAACGAGGCAAGACCACTGAAAGCCGCCCCAGTAAGAGCTGGCCTTAGCTATTCAAATGCAGCAGTGGCCGGACCCTCATATTCACCACAACGACATGCACACATTCCAACAAATAACGAGGTGGAGACAAGTCGAAACCAACCCACAACAAAACACGGGGAAACCCAAAGCACATTCAAACAGCAAGTCAAAGCTCATGAAGAAGAGGGGAATGTGTTTTATATCCTCCGAGAATTACAGTAGTTCCTTAAGAACTTCAATTTAAAACAGGTCCTAAACCTGATCAAAAATGCAGCTACACGACTAAGGTCAGCGAATGGTATGATGGAGAAGTTAGAAGTAGGATTTGGTATTTTAGAGGAGCTAATCACTGTGTAATTATGAATAATCACCACAACACACACAACAAGGTTTAGTTTGAATTATCGTCGCACTAGAGCTACACGAGGGCTATTACACACAACAAGACATACAACCCCACATTCTACACAAATGTCGGCTTTGCCAACCTAAATGGCCTTAAAAGGCAGATCCACGAGTTGAAGGAGTTCATCAGAGACCAGAACATTGACATCATGCTTCTAAACGAGACACACTTAAGACCATGTGACAATGCTAACTAGACTCTATTCAGGAAGGACAGACTACACAACAAACGGGGCGGTGTGGGCATTTATTTAAGAGGAGTTTAAATGTACTGAGTACATTCTTCCACAGCTAAATTTCATAGAGGCGTGTGCAGTAGTACTAGAGAACGAAAACTTTGGTGAAGTACTTTTCATCTCTGTCTACAATCCGCCGAACTCAAAATTATTAAACAGCGACCTTGCTGCTCTCATGAATTCTGGCCTACCAACTATTCTTGCAGGAGACCTCAATGCTAAAAGCACCCATTGGAATTGTACGGCTACCAACCCAAACGGCATCATCCTCAAAAGTTCATTTTAGACCAGGGAGTAACTCTGGCTGCCCCAGACGAACCAATCCCCTCCCAGGCTGTATCGACCATAGACCTGATATCTTAGACATTATGCTCCTTAAGGGCATTCCCCACATCCCTCATCTTAAAGTTCACGATAGCCTTTCATCGGACCATAGCCCAGTGACTTTCACTTTTTACGGCCTCGCCAAACCCCCTGAGAGACTTAGGTACAAGACAAACTGGGAAACTTTTCACACAAAGTCAGGAGACAACATCCCCATCAACCCTAACATGACCACTACAGACCTCATTGACAATGCCATTGAACACCTCACCACAAAACTCAAGCATGACATTGACAGCAGTTCCAAACCCACCAACAACAACACTGACACTAGGCTTCCACGTTACATCAGAGATAAGATTAGGGAAAAGAACAGACTTAGAAAGCAGTACAAACACACCAGACACCCACCAACCAAAAGCAGATGGAATTAAGCCTGCAGAGAAGTCAAAACACTCATTGCTGAACACAAACAAGCTGAATGGGAAGACACTGTTGTGAGGCTCTCTACACATGACAACACAGTTTGGAAAATGGCGAAAGCCCTCAAATCCAAGCCACAACTTATTGGTCCTCTTAAAGGGCCAACCTCACTCATCCACACAGAACACGGCATGGCAGAGCTTCTAGCTTCCAGCCTACACAACCAGTTCTCACCACATCAGACTCCAATTACCTTAGAGCTGGTTGATAAAATTAGTAGCGAAGTAGAAAACTACCTAGCAATTGAGCCCACCACACCTATCACTCACACAACACCACAGGAGATCAAACAGCTCATCAAAACACTTGACCCAAAGAAGGCCTCAGGCTATGAACAATTATCAAACACTGCCATCAAAAACATTGACAACAAGGTCATAGTCCACATCACCAACATCTTCAACGCTTGTCTTAGGTTACACTACTTTCCCAGCAGATGGAAAAGGGCCATTGTGGTCCTCTTCAAGAAACCTGGGAAAAGTCCACTTCAACCCAACAACTATAGACCTATCAGCCTTTTGCCATGTTTGGCTAAGCTGTTCGAAAAAGTCATCAACATTAGATTACAACACTTCATCAACGAAAACAACATCATCAACACCAACCAATACGGCTTCAGACGGGGACACTCCACATCGGACAGGCCTTTATCAACAAGGAAGCGATAGCGGGAGTTTTCCTGGACGTGGAGAAAGATTGACAGTTTATGGCACGAGGGCCTAATCAGCAAACTCATTACACAAAACATTCCAAAGACCCTCATTTATATCATCAACTCATTCATCACAAAGCCTTTCAGGTCAGAGTTAACAACACACTTTCCACAGTCACAAACATCAGAGCAGGAGTCCCACAAGGTAGCATCCTAGGCCCCACGTTTTTCAATCTTTACATCAATGACTTCCCTACATTCGACAATTGTATTACGGCCCAATTTGCAGATGACACAGCCATACTTGCCAAATCAAAACACGGAGACATTGCATTTCACAAACTACAAACAGCTTTAAACACTGTTCAAACATGGTGCGAAGACTGGCGAGTTAAGATCAACTCTCAGAAGAGTCAGTCCTTTTCAGGAGACACAAAACACGCAGACACTATGACACACACCTAGAGATCTTTGACACAGACATTAAAAACGGTAAACACACCAAATACCTCGGTGTTTACTTAGATGACAGACTTAAATTTCGTGAGCATATTAAGCAAACATTAGGTAAAGCTACAGGAGCCAGTGTTAGTTGAAACTCTATCATTGGCAAACACTCCCCTATGACACTCAAAAATAAGCTCACGCTCTACAAGACAATGATTAGGCCAGTTCTGCTGAATGCCTCTCCGGCTTGGGCTGCAGTCCGAAGAACTCAAAGAGAGAAACTTCAAACATTTCAGAACAAAGCACTACGTAGAATCACAAACGCCCCTTGGTTTGTTAGGAACTCCATTTTACACAGAGACCTTGGGATTGACACTGCCATCTCACTGCTTCACACAATTACAACACTTCACTACAGAACAGTACATATGACAACCTCAGAGAAATTGCAGACTCTATGACCCTATTGTTGAACAGAAGTTCAAGCGTCCCAGGACCATACATCACGATCAAGATTGTAATTTCTGACTTGCGTGTCAACTTGACACGCAAATTTTGACTTTTTTTTTTACGATGCTTTCTGCATATGTGTTTTGTCCATGTTCTGTCCATTTTTACTGTGCTATTTTGTTTTGTCTTTTTCTTAAAATGTTTTTATTATTTGATTACTAATCGCTTGTTTCCTTTTCAGATTAGGTTAGGTTAGTTTTGAATTATCGTCGCACTAGAGCTACACGAGGGCTATTGGCACGGGCGTCGTATTTTAGAACCACAGTCAAGTGACGAGTCGACACCTGAGTAGGCACCCAACGCAACCATTAAGGGCGACATCGTACGCAGCGTTAGGAATTTGAAGGATATTTTACGTGCACTCCCAACACACGGGGTATTATTCGTCGGACATTTTTGGCTGCACGGGCCGTTTATAGGTCAGCAGTTATTTTGGCGATGCCCGAACCCGAACCTGGGACCTTCCGCATGCTAGGCGAATGCCTAACCGACTGGGCTCCCCATCCCCCCCCCCTTTTCAGAAGTTTTAGATCCTGCTATGCAGAGCCCTTGTGGCTCCTATTTTCCAGTTTAAAGCGAGGACTCCACATTTATTCACAGTCTGAAGTTAACCCCTTTTTGGGAAGACTTCGATGAAGGAGTAAGGGCGATTCGCGCTGTGACGAGTGTAGTTTTTATGAAAGAATCCTCGAAGAGGTAAAAGTAAACTATTTATTAAGAACATTTTAAAATCCAGTCAAGAACTAAGAACAATAAAACAACAAGTTACATTTTGTAGCCTCCCTTCCAACACACTCTATATCTGCTGCCAGATATAACCTATATCTGCTGCATAATTGATGCTGCTGCCAGATCTAGATCACGAGGCACGCCGCACGGAGGTAGGTTTATGCCACGCAGTTGCGCTATGGAACACAAATGATTACAGTCAATGTGCCGCACTGAGGTTGGTTAAGGCAAACACAGGAGCAGACCATGGAGCACAGAACTACGAGGAAATCCCTCAAGGTAACTGAAACCTCACAACTCCCCCCCCCCCCCCTCAGAAGGATTTTGCCAGATAAGGCAAAATCTGTAAAACACTTATTATGGCACAAAACAGGTTTCCCCTTCACTTCACCACTAGAGGCAAAAACTTAATTAAACATTAACACAATATTTATATAAATTTTTTAATTAACAAAGTTATTAAACATTAAAACATTCTACTTAAACAATCTGCATGTTTGTTATCCTTTCCAGCCCTGTGTACCACAGTATAATTAAATGGCTGCTACGCTAAAACCCCTCTCATAAGCCTGTGATTATTTCCGGCATTATTCTTAAGAAACACTAAAGGATTATGATCCGTCTCTATAATGAACTTTTGTCCATCTAGATAATGTCTTAATTTCTTAATAGCATAAATTAATCCAGCGCATTCTTTTTCCGTCGCACAGTACTTCCTTTCCGCATCTGTGAACTTACGACTCAAGTACAGTACAGGGTGGTCTAAATCTTTCTCCCCTTTCTGAGCTAAAACTACCCCTATTCCCATGTCGGAGGCATCTGTTTGTACTATAAACTCTTTCGTAAAATCTGGAGCGTATAGAACAGGCCTATCCGTCAGTTTTTGCTTAAGGACCTTAACTGCTTTTTCACATTCCTCTGTCCACTCAATCTTTTTCTTCCGATTTTTACCCATTAAGGCTCGAGTCAAAGGTTCTACAATAGTAGCGCATCCCTTTATATACCGGGAATAGTAACCACTTAGACCCAAAAATTGACGGACTTGAGATTTCGTCCTGGGAACCGGAAACTCTAGAACAGCGTGGACCTTTGCCTCAGCTGGTGTTCGACATCCACTCCCCACCATATGTCTAGATACTTAACACAACTCTGGGCAAACTTCTATACTCTATATTCTCTAGCACATGGGAGGATCATCTAAAGCATCGTTTCAAATGACCATTCAGTACCACCAGAATTTATAACAAAGCCGATTCAGCTTATTTTAAAATTTAATTTGGGTTAACCATTGTAATCAGATATGTTATTTGCTGAGATTGAAGCATCTGATCTGTTTTTAAAACTTAAATTTTTTTATTGTGGTGGAAGCTGCCAATTCTAACCCCATCCCCTCCCTTTTTGTCCAAACTTGACAGGACAGTACCACTGTGTTAGTTGAGTCACTGGAAAAAAAACAAATTTAAATATTTGCAGTGGTCACTTGCCATGATAGTATGAAATTTGATCCAACATAAGTCCTCACTTTATTTTTACTTTTAATTTATTCATGTTAAAATTTCATATTTCGAAACAAACTTGCTGAGATTTCTTTCAAATCTTTTCAAAGTCCTACTCATTTACACTTTAAAGTAAAGGTGTGTAATAATTGTTAAAAAATAATTTGCAAAAGTATAGTAAAACATAAGATATTTTGAAGTTTCGAGTTAAAATTTTATCTGAAAACTATAAAAAAAATCTACGTAATACAACCATTAAAATTTTATTTGAAAAATTACAAAATTACACAAAATTTAAGAAAATTGCAAACATAATACAATGAAAATTCAGGGAATGATAATACAAATGACACAAAAACAAATCTAGTAATTAAAATTATGCACAATGCCAGAAAGAATTTAAGTGGGTCTTTCGAATGTAGTGGCTACTAAATGAAATAGCGACTTAGTAACCCTGCATATACCTTTTTTTGGAATTTTTTATCCCTCTTCCGTAATGCACAGTTTTACTTCTGTCACATTTTGCTGTTTTTGAATGCTTCAATGTTTTTTCTCCAAATCGTGGGATGGCTAGATCCCACTAGCAACCGGAAAGCGTTGTGCCAGCCTTCAACTGAATTGTTCGTTCTTTCTAAAGAATCCTTCACATGTCATTTGATTCCAAATGTGTAGGGGAAAGGTGGGCTCCCGACGTCGGTTTCCTCGGAGAATGCGTCCGATCCATGTATCATCAATATAATCCAAAAGAGGAGAAAATTCATCTTCTGAAAATTCACTATCGCATAATTGTTCGTAAACTGGGATTACTTCTGTAACCGGAAGAAAAGCAATGATATTTTCTTTAAGTTCGTCTCATTATTGTACCTCTCTTGGAATCCTGTGATGCTTTGAATTTTGCGCCAAATGCATTGCTTGAAATGAAAAAAACATCCCGAGATCCGTGCGTGAGGGAAAAGCTTCGGCAAAAGCATTGATTTGCAGCTTTTTCGAAGTCCATCATCACAGTTTTCAGTTTTATTCCTATTTGCGGCTCCAAATCTTGTAAAATACGTATAAGCCTCTTATACGTCTCTTCTGTTTTTGTTTGGAAGTAGGGCAAAAATTGATGGGAGTGATGCATCTTCGTTGAATCCGTGTATCGTATAAGCTGACTGAATAATAAGGGACACACAGAAAAGTTTCCATCGACAAAAAAAGTCTTCGATTCTTTCAGTGCTTCCAGATTTTTCTTCGTCCAAACACTAATATGCGATTTTCATTCAGACACTGTCATGCAGAAGAAGTTTCACCGTTTAGTTTGTGAATTCTTCAGGAATTTGAAGTTCGACCCTTGATAATGGATCGGTGGAGCGCTTCCACATTTTTGTCTCTCTCTTCTAATTTCTTTGCAAGTGATCAGTTGATGTAGTGCCCCAGCGAGCTTTTAGCCTTTTTCAGTATTGTGTCTGACTTCCTCTGCCTTTCTTTTAGATGGTTTTTGCTGAGTGGTTATGTGCTAAATTAGTTTCAGAAACGTCTGATTGACTTTGTAGAATAATTCTTGCAGGGCATCTAGTAGAATCGTAGCTGCTGCATCTCCAATACTTTGGAAGACCGTCAAGATTTAACTTTCTTTCTTGTCTAAATTTATAGGATTTATAACGAGGGATTGCCGCCTTTATTATTTTTTGCAAAAAACGAGAGTCATAATAAAAAATCATTCAACCTCTACTCAATAAGAGCGCACACAACAGGAATGGCGAGAAAAAAGGTTAACCTTAAGATGGAAATTTGTCAAACCAATGGCGCATCGATACACCCTTTTATCATCAGCCAATAGCGCACATGATGTGAAGAGTAATAAGAAGATCGGTTAATGTTGAATTGGAGTGTAAAGAGGGGAAATGAACAATGACCATTGATTGACAACCAAACGACCTTCAATTTTCTTCCACATATAATGGATTTAGGTTAGGGGCCTCTATGACCTGAAATTACTAGGGGCTGTATGATGAAAATACATTAATATCTTAAACTGCTTAGTTGGACCACTGAAAGTTTGGTCACCCTACTCTATTTTCGCTAATGTTTTACTTTTTGGTTCGGTTCAGAGTCATAATTTTCTAGGATTCTATTTCTT
>JAFNEN010001201.1:0-92500 GCA_019343175.1 Oedothorax gibbosus
TGATAAAATTACAAATATCCATACCGGGAATCCACCACGGGACTTTCTGGCTGCCTGGCCAGTCGGCTTAGCAACGTTATTACCTTAGCACAATCAAGGCAAGTCCCGTGTTCTTAACCAGCCACTTCCTAAAGGCGGATATATATGTTGCCAAAAAAATAATAAAATCGACTTATATACCGCGTTCTCGGAGTACACTGGGACAGACGTGCTCGTTAAATTTGTGGAGTCTTAAGTCCGACCAGCGTTAGCGAACGATGTCGCAGTCCACTTAGGAGTCAGCTCAGATATAGACTTCGTCACTTGACCAGGAATCTCAATTACGAGGAGTAATTGGCTGTGTTAAAACATCTTGGAAGCAAGAAATATGCAGCCGGAAGCGTTTAACCTATCCAAACCTTACACAAGCAAGGGAAAATCAATCAGTTCATTGGATCAAAGGGTGGGTGTCTTAATTATCATTTCTTCAGTAACCAGATATGTCAATATCACAAGAAATTACGAAGAGTTCTGACTTAAAACGATTTTTAGATAAAAATAACGGGAGTGTTTCTAAATACATTTTCTGGAACGTCACAACAACCCAATTTTTACCTAGTGTGGAGTAGATCTTATAACCAAACGAAACAGAATAAATCCATTTTTAGTTCTTCGTTGTGTTGTAATCTGGCATGGACCTATATAGAATGTTGAATTGTGTACCGGTTCTACGCATTTGAAACGAAGAGGAAGGTCTATGATCAAGCACACAAGCCGGTATATATATGTACCAACCAATTCTGTGTGACGTTAATCCCAAAACCTTAAAAACAAGCAACTGCGCTCATTCTAATTCAGTTAGAAAGAGTAGTTCGGTTACGGTTTCATGGGATCGACCTTCCCATGATGCTTTGCGCGCGTCGCCTTCATTTTTGCACTATTGCGCCGGTACTCTGTCCTCTCCACTTTGGAAATACAGGTTAAAAATTCTTGCTTTTTAAATTTCATTCCGTTGTAAGCGGAATTTATATACTTTTGGAAATGTTTATCTTGATGAAGCACAAACTTTCAGTTAATGTTTTGACTATCTTTTATTTTCCTAAAAAAATAAGCTAAACGAAAATATTTGATTTGGTATCAAAAAGTGTCCTGAAACTTATATTTTCCCCTACATTTTTAGGTTGGAATGTTGATCTACATCAGGCATCTTTTAACGAGAACTTTTGCTAAAGCAGGCAACACAAATCCTGTTCAAAGGAGGAATTATTGCGAAGAAAATATGTACATGGAAGCACCTTTATAGACAAGTGTAATAATAAGCAATAGAAAAGTGGCAAAAATGTTTTTTAAAAGTTTTTTTTTTTGTATTTTTCAAGTCTACTGGAATATGGAGATATTGTTTTAATATGTGCAATCAAATAACATTTATTTATATCATTCATACTTAAATTTATCTCTGTGTGAAAAAATCTGCTCATTGTAAGATCATTGTGTCTGAATGAGAAGAACTAAAAATGTATTGTGATCGTTATCAAAGACACCCTAGCTCAATATTCGTGTCTAACTATTGTTCTTTGCAAATTTTAAAAAGCAAAAACAATTAATTACAGAGTAACTTGGGTTGAATTCAGAATACAGTGTTTAGAGTATAGAACAGAAAGATTTAGAGAATATACAAGAATTAAACACTACTTTCCAGGGATTGGAGTAACGCGTTACTTGTAACGCCGTTACTTGTAACAGTTACTTTTTTTAGGTAACGTCGGGTAACGCCGTTACATTTTTCAGAAAGTAACTGTAACTGTAACTTAGTTACTTTTAGCGGTAACGAAGTAACGAAAAATTGCGTTACTTTTCCGTTACTTTCCGAAGGCTGTCTGATGCTTATTTATAAATTCCACTCCTAAGAGAGAAGGGAACATTTCGCATTCCCGAAATCTGAGCTTTTCTTGGGAGGGAAAAAGCAAACTAGCATTGTCCACTTTGGCTGCTAACGGCAGCCAGAGTTGTGAAATTGTTTCGTTAATAATGATTTTCTTTGAAAAATGGTAAGATGGCTAAATTACAATTTTTCTCATAACTTGAAATTTCAAAAAGTAACTGTGAATCGTTACTTTTCGTACTAAGTAACTGTAACGTGTTACTTTTCATATTAAGTAACTGTAACGGTAACAGAGTTACTTTTTTTATTAAGTAACTGTAACAGAGTTACTTTTTTAAAGTAACTTTCCAATCCCTGCTACTTTCTTTTTACTTTTTCGTTAAGATTTCTTTACAAGTCGGCTCAGTGGCTGAGAAAGATTACGTGTCCGCCTCATAAGCCCAAATTTTCGGGATCGAGCCCCGGCTGAGTCATCAAATTTTCTGGATGAGAAAATATTGGGCACGCATTGTCAAATGCTTATGTGGCATTTAAAAGATCAATTGAGTACTCGTTTGGCATGTGCTCTCCCGCCAACTTAAAACTCGACATGCTTTAACATCTACAGAGAACTCAGATTCATTGTAATCTGAGCGTTAAAATTGGTAGGGAGAGCCGCCTGCATGTTCACAATACCTACTCAGTTCGTCCACCGCGATAAAATAAAGCACCCTGATTGGACAGTTCTCAAGTAACGTTTCTATGTCTAATTTGGCACTTTATCACTTTTTTGGCAATTTGTATTGAATTTGACATTTTCCTGAAATTTTTTTCTGGTACAAACATTTTTTATCCATCATGTCAATTTTTTAAAAAAAATACAAACTCGATTTCAAATAATTTTCCTCCTTTTCCATTCGATTTCCAATTTAATTTTTATAATTTCTGTTAGTTACAAATTATCAATTTTTCATAAAAAATCGTATATCTAACCTTTTTTTTATGAAGTTAATTTTTTTTAAAAAATCTAAAACTAAAAATAATTCCCTCAATAACTAAGAAGAAATACTAACACGTTTTTTTAATATAAAACTAACTAAATCGTTTTCATGGGTCTAATAGTTATGTATTAGTTAATTTAAAGGAAATTTAGCTTTTTAATAGTGACGAAACATTTTATTAACTAAAATTCAATTTTCTTAAGTTAAAATATTGTTATGAAACAAGTTAGTGTTGTATAGCAAATCAAAACTATTAAATTACCCCTTTAAAAATAGGCATTCAATTCACAATGGAACTCTAATTTTTTTCATTTTGAGAACTTGTATGAAGTTTTGGCAGTAAATTTCAATTATTCATAACCTTTCAGTTTATAATTATTTTTGTAATCGAAATAACCACAGATCAATAACTGCATTTTTTAAAAATGATACTTCATTTGTGTTAGTAACAATTTGCTGCAAAATACCCTGTTAACTGATACTTGTAAAGTTGGGCAAACTCTACATACATTTTTACAGTAAGAAGGTATAAACTTTTTTATTTGCTTAATGAATAGTGAATATTTTTTCATTTTGTTAGTAGGCAGCATCCAAAACAAAAGACTAATTTCGCGTAAGGAGAAACAGAATATCGCCAGTTCTCTAGAGCAGAGTAGGCAACCATAGTTTCTTTTACTTGAGAACCGTCCGATCAGAGTGCTTTATTTCGTCGCAGTGAACGAACTGAGTAGGTATTGTGAACATGCGAGCCGCATAGATGGTGCCACGGAAAAATGGCTCTCAGTTCTGGGGAATATGCCGAGTCTGCAAAGGCTTGACCGCCAATAATGCTGCACCGTTGTAGGAAAAAATATTTCTTTTTAATTCTAGTTTTTTTTAGTCCACAGAGCGTCACATGTCATGTCCGTGGTGTGTCCTTACCCTCAATTTCATGAGTTTGGGTGTTGTTGTTTTTATCTAGCTTATAAGATATGAATTCACTTTTTAAATTAGATAATTGAAGAAAGAAACATGTTGGGAAGATATTAATGCAATTTTTATTTTTAAATTTGTATTTATTTTACTGAGTATTTAAGGCTTTTCCCCAGTGGCTGATGTCGAGTCCGCGGACATGAACAGAAACTTGTCTTGAATTCAACAGGTGGCAGTAACAACTTTGTGTCCATGTAAATTTAGTTTCATTGACAGCCAGATTGTATAGAAAATAAAAATCAGTGGGTTTTGTTGTTTTAGTCATTGTTTTGTTCATTCAACTTAAGATTTAGTGAAAGGTTGAAAAAGAGCATCACGTATATGGCTAAGAATGAACTTAGGTAAGCTAATCAAAAGTCTATTTTTAAATAAATATGTGTAGTATTATTTACAATGAGCTTAATTTTTTAAACTCATGTTTCAAATATGAACATACCAGGGAATGGAAAGTTACTTTTAAAAAGTAACACTGTTACAGTTACAGTTACTTAATTAAAAAAGTAACTCTGTTACAGTTACAGTTACCTAATATGAAAAGTAACGCGTTACAGTTACTTTTAAAAAGAAGTAACGAATCACAGTTACTTTTTGAAATTTCAAGTTATAAGAAAAATTGAAATTTAGCCATCTTACCATTTTTCAAAGAGAAGCACGATAAACAAAACATAAGCTCAAACAAAACACTGAAATTATAATTAATAAACATTTTTTATAATTAATTTTAATCCTTTACCCTGATATATAATCAGAAGACAACGAGTCCATCTGTAAACGAGGGGTACCTCAAGAATAAACGCGAAATCTCCGTCTCCCCACCCTTCTTCGAGAGGAAGGACTTTGTTGTTGGTCATTGTTGTAGAACCCATTCAGGCAAAACACAAAGGGGTTTGTAGTGAGGGATCCAACCTGCTTGGCAGTTAGCGTGATTTATTTTAAAACCCTTCTTTTCCGTAGATGCTTGTAATTGTGCGGGGTTTATAATGTGATACTTAGAAATATAAACAGACAAGGAAAAACATTCGTACTGTACAAATAGTACAAGTAAGGCGTTACAAGTAACGGCGTTACTCCAATCCCTGGAACATACCATGATGTTTTACAAGGATGAGACATGTAGTTTCTCACGTCCGTGGAGTCTGTATGTCTACAGACATTATCAGTAGCCCATGTATGTTATTATGATGTCTTGCTTGATTGTTTCTGGACTATATTATGTTGATAGTACTATATCCTTTAGAAAAGAGCGGGACATATGTGTTCCCAGGACAATGCAAGGTCTCTGGACTGGCGCGAGACACTTTTGGAACATGAAGAGGGGACGGAAATTTCTCCCCATTTGTGGGGTCTCGGATGCCGTGCTCAGAGCGGACACTTAGATTTTGCGGACACTCATTTTGGGGCTCTGAGCGGACACTATTTTGAAATAGGCGTGTCGAAAAGGGGACTTAGCACTTCTAACGCATAACAATGGGAATGCTGTGGAACTCCTACGTAAATGTCAGACCAAATGCGGCCATTGCTTCAAAAGTTGTCAAATAAAGAAATTTGGAACAAAAAACTATTTATATGTATTTGCAGGAGAGACCAACATTCTTTATGCATTCAGTAATTCAAATGACTTGTGACCAAACATGGCCACCCGAAACTATCAGAATGGGGGAGAAAAGGCATGACTGTAAACAATTCAGAGTGAAAACCATTTGGTGACAAATTACTTTTCTACGAGTGTCCGCTTAGAGCACGGAACCGGCTGTCATTGGGAAAACTGGTAATTATTGGGTACTTGTAGAAAGGTGAAGGGTTGGATGGGCTCTTTAATAAGAAAGTCGTTTTTCGTGCCACTTGGGTGAAGGGAAGCTATGTGAAGTTGTTCTGTTCATGTCAAAGGCATTCGCTCAGACGCAGCACTCTGCTACAGTTACAAACAAGTCTTGTACGAAAAATATATGCTAATAACCTTCAATAATGAAATAAAAAATACTTAAACCTTTAAATTTCGTAATTTTTCATTCTCACAACTTATTTAACTTTCGATAATTTTTAATTGATTATTTTCCTTTTAAAAACCCTAAGATAAAGCGCTTTTCAAACTCAGTCGGAGATCGAAATTTTGGTCTCTGATGCTGGATATTTCTTTAAAAAAATAATTGGAAGGTTCTACGAAATTTGGATTTGGTGAAGGGTGAAATCTCCACGATATCAACACTCCGCTGCTTTCCTCGGTTTTTTTAAAGTATTTCTAATAAAAAAAATTAAAGTAGGCTAATGATTGCTCTCTACCTTTAAAAACAACAAATACAGCTAAATATAACTTCATAAGGACTGTTTTACAATAATTCCATGCCGAAATAATTATTCATTTTTTACAACCTAAAAACAAACTGGGTTTCCATATTTGCACTCCATAGTATTGATATTATAATACTAGCTCGTTTCCATCGACCGAGAATAATTTTCCTACGAGAAAATAGTTCAAATATGCTTTCTAAATGCATTACGGGAAAAAAACACTATTTCATTATTTAGAAACTTTGACTACCTTAACTAAATCTAATAGTCATTGTATAAGTTATTTGCAAATCAAATGCATTGTTATGTTAATAAAGAATCCATAAGTGCATATTAAGTTCGAACAGTTCAGTTATCGAAAAAAGGGTCGCGAATATATTACTTCTAAATTATAACTCTCTCATTAGACGATAACAAAAGGAAACGCAAGCCCCATGACCGGAAAAAGCCATTTAAGCGGTCTGAAGGCTTAAATGAAGCCACATCTTTTTCATATAAGCGTAGCAAGTAGTCAAGACCCGTGCATTTAGAACAAATGTTTGTTCGAAGTAAAATGCTGAATTTGCGTTTAGCCGCCTCTATGTGTGTCTTCACCTTGTCCTGCCTCGTCACAGCTGATGACCAAGGTAACATTGGGTAATTGTTTCCAAACGCCGTGATTCATTTTCCTCTACTGTAGAACCTGGATTATTCGATCTAATTGGGACCGAAAGTAGGTAGGATAATCGAAAATTCCAGATAATGGAGAATTTTAAATTAAATATTAATCTTCTATGGTTTGCAGACAATTTGATATTAGTGCTAAGTTATCTCTGAAATTATGGCTTGATCGCAAACATAAAAAGTGTTTAAAATTATTTTTAATTGTAATTCTTTTTTTTTATTTATTACCAGAAATAAGCTTTTAATTTGGCGAGTTACCGAAGTTTTATTCTAAAATCTACGATTTTAACCACATTTAATATCGGTTTTAATTTATTTTTAAACTGAGAATTACCTTGTGAGCGAATTTTTTTTATGTTGATTCATTATGGATGGTATTCCGGATAGAAGAGGGTCGGACAATCGAGGTTCTATGTATTTCAATATTTATTTCAATAATAATATTGAAATCAGTTATTGAAGGGTTAGAAGCAAAAATTTTAGTATAATAATAATATAATTATATATATTATATATATTATAATATATATAATATATATATATTATAATATATATATATATATAATATATATATATATATATTAATATATATATATAATATATATTATATATATAATTATTATATATATATATATATATATATATATATATATATATATATAATATATATATATTATATATATTATATATATATAATATAATATATATATATATATATATATATATATATATATATATATATATATATATATATATATATATATATATATATATATATATATATATATATATATATAGTTATCTAATTGAATAGCATATGTATATAGTTTGATATATAATAAAATATCTAATATAATTATTATATATATAATATATTTGATATATATATATATATATATATATATATATATATATAATATATATATATATATATATATATATATATATATATATATTATATATATATATATATTATATATATATATATATATAAAATATATATATATATATATATATATATATATATATATATATTTTAATATATATATATATATATATATATATATATATATATATATATATATGGTATAAACTGATAGTGTTCGTAGACTTGGGACAAGCCATCGTGGTTTCCAGTTTGACAAACAAAAATAATCTAATAAATTATTCATATCTAAAGTTTTGAAATTTTCATTAGTTACTTATATGCAACTATGTTACCAATTTTTCGTAACCATGTGCTTAAGACGTGAAGGTGCAATATGTGGCTACATTTTGATGTTTAAATTAACGGTTGATATTATAACTTAATTTCGTCGTCAGATCTGTAACGCCTTATCACATCTGTAATGTGGCACGTTTCATAATATTGAACCTGATTCAGAAATGAGCATAAAAGTTTCTCCTATGGAATTGTTTAGCTATCAGTTCCCATGCAGGAACCTTAATCCTAATAAGACAGGTCCATAAAAAATAAATGTTAACTTTATATTTTCTATTCTACAGATGGTTCGGCGCTGTACTGCGATGGTGACATTCGTAATTTCAGCTTAGCATCCGGCTCGGATTCGCTCTTGATGTCTGGTATTGAAACACCGCGAGTCGTAGACTATCACATAAAAAGCAAAGTCTTTTTCTGGACTGATTTTCGTAACAAAATAAACAAGTAAGATACCTTACGCCTTTTTTGATTATAAAATTGCGCAGGCTTTACCTGTATTGGTAAATTAAAATTTCAAAATGAATAGTTTGAGTGACCCCAAAACTATTTTCATCAAACATGTCTGACAATATTGATGGAAACAAATTTAAGGAGAATATAAACTCGAGGAGAGAGTCTAAATATTTCACATAAAACTTCCTGAAAAAAATATGATTTTTATAAGTTGAAATTTTTTAAAAAATTAATTTTTTTAAACATAAAATAAATTATTTTGAATAATAAAAAAAGAGTAAGTTCAGGGTTGAAAAAAAAACTTTTTTTGTCAAAACCTATTTCGAGGGGAATTATTAAAAACCTGGTGTTTTTTTGGTAGAAAACTGAGGAAAAAAATTTTTAAAAAAATTTGTTATCACACATCTATATCTCAGTTAAACCAAAAAAACCACGAATGTGCCAATTCTTGAGATTGACATTTTTTGAAAACTTGGGCGGGACAGGGGTTTGGTTTTCCATCTCTGTGTTTTTGCACATTCGTGGTTTTGCCCATTTGACCGAGTTAATATTATCCATAATTTTTGATCTTTTTTGAAGAATCAGTGTTTTTTTTAAGTTACATATAAATATATGTAATAGGAAGGAGAGGATTTAAAAAAATCTAGTTAATTCTTTTAATTAGTTTGAAAAAAAAAGAAATGTTAATTGAAAGTAAAATATATTTTCAGGTAAAATCTTATTTGGTGGGTAGAGCTATTTGAAAAAAATTTAGTGACTTTTCAATCAACAATAAATAATTATTAATGGCAACCCGTACAGAAAAGCCAAGGGGTTACAAAACTATCGTAGCATGCACCCCAACTTTTTTTAGGGTTGTCGATAAAAATCCTGCATATTCAGAAATCAATGATTTTGGGATTTTCCCAGGTTCATTTTAAGGGGTTTGTGTGATGAGGCTACAGTATCAAACATTTGTTCCTTTCCTTACCTCCATTTGTTGGATTAAAAAAAATGGTGTCACAAGTATGCTCGGAGTGAATAGTCACTGTCCCCGTACATGGTAGTTTTTTCGACACTTCCGTCTCCATGAGGCTCTCAGGTAGGAGTTGTCCAAAATAGTGGACACTTCCAGGTATCGTACAGTAAAAGAGGGTATTTTCAATCTAATCACTTTTGGCTAACCTGGGAAAAAAATATAAATAAAACATTTAAAGATAAAGTGAAAAATAGCGTTTACATATATATTAACTATTAATAAAAATTTTTATTAACTAGCGATAAAAAATTTTAAATATTAATTTTTAACATTGAGAGATGGTAAAACAGATAAATTCCCATGTTGAAACTTTTCCCGTTTTTAAAACTTTTCAAAAAAGCGTTTACATGTTTCTGGCAATTATGTAAACAAACCCCAAAGAGGAAAAAAAATTATTAAGATAAACCCAATCCCCAATGATTAAATGTTCGGGAAAAAATCATAGCTTGCCAACATCCAAAAACCACACAACTTCAGGATGTTAATAAGCTGGAAAAGTCGTCAAATATTTCAATACGTCACTAGAATAGTCACTAATACTTAATAATTGACATCAACCTTTAATTATGAACATAAAATGTATTTTAGGATACCTAGTAGACTTTATACTGTGTGTGGAAGGGGTGGAGTAAGGGTAGAGTAAAATCAAGATCTATTGAGTTGCACGTAATTATCAGATGTGTTGACAAAAAAATTGTTTTTCCTACTTCTTAACAATATTTACGCAACTAAGCTCTTGTATAATGAATGAATTGGTAAAATAATGTTTGGTAATACTAGTCTTTTTGCTTCAACTACTATTTGTTTAAATATTCATAAACCAATTCAACTAATAATTAGTATACTGATTCATTCATATAGAAATAATATATGTATATGATAGGTGTGATCAGTGATTGCAAACACATAACAAACTAATATGGTTACATGTGTTCGCCAATTACAACCCAAAACTACAGTACATAATACACTGTGTTTAGCGAATAATTTATTATAGAAACCTAAGTTAAATGAATTCAATAGAAAAAAAAAAACAAATGAATTTATTAAAAATATACCACACCTCTTGCGTTCGTACCGATCCGCCATTTTCCTCTTGTTTACTAAAAATGATGCTCGATCGCTATTGGTCGATAGAAAATAGTCCAGGATTAATCCACCTCGAGAGGGGGTTTAATCCCGGGCGTTTAATCTAGGATTAAGCTCGCGATTAAGTGCTGGTGGATACCGTTTTGCGGCTAATCCCCGCACTAGAACCGGTTCAGAGATTAAACCGCGCTTAATCGTGACTGGTGAATACGAGCGTCAGTCATTTAAATTTCTATTCAATTCAATTGTATTCTATTTTTTTAGCACATTTTTTTTTCTTTTTAATTCGAAAGAATTTTTTAAAAATGAAAAAGTAGATTTTGACATGCTGATGGCCCGTCCGTGGCCGAGTGGTTAAGGCATCAGCCGAGAGGTTCGACCTTCTCAGGAGTGCGGGGGTTCGAATCCCACTTACTGCCAGTCATCCTCTAAATCGGATCTGTGCTGGAAATAGTAGAAAATCCTCATCACGAATGGGCCCGAGTACACAGGGACAGACGTGCTCGTTAAATCTGTGGAGTCCAAAGTCCCGACGGCGTTAGCGTACGATGTCGCCCGAAGTTCCTTTGGGTGCCCACTCAGGTGTCGACCTCGTGACTTGACCAGCTTCTGAATTACGAGGCGTTATCGGCTGTGTTAAAGCTCCTAAAGGAGGCTAGAAATAGGCAGCCGGAAACGATTACCCTACCTTATTTTCTGATGTCCGTCTAACCGTACCCCTTCCAAAATCGGTTCTATCCGTCGTATCTAAAT
This sequence comes from Oedothorax gibbosus, assembly GCA_019343175.1. Classification (NCBI taxonomy): domain Eukaryota; kingdom Metazoa; phylum Arthropoda; class Arachnida; order Araneae; family Linyphiidae; genus Oedothorax; species Oedothorax gibbosus. Next base: position 11,301 of record JAFNEN010001201.1, read on the forward strand.
TTTTTTTTTGTTAGAAAAGTATAACAACATTCTATCATACTTTTTGTTCGTCTGTCTGTACGTCCGGACGGACATCTTCCACTGTGTGTCGGCGAATTACCCATTGAATTATAGCATTAAAATTTGGTTATTTGGAAATTAAATCGTTTCCGGCTGTCTATTTCTAACCACCTTTGGAGCAATGAAATTAATTTTTTTTCATTTAAATCGTTGTTGCCTTATCAACAATAGCATGAGAAACTCCATTTACTTAAAATTAATAAATGAAGGAAAATTTATTTGTGTTATAAATCAATTTGGATAGACGTCATAAAATGTAGAACAATATAATGCTTTGATTGTTCAGTATTTGTTTACAAAGCAGCGTTGTGTTTGGCGATTTTTTCTAACTGTACAAATGTACATATTCTAACTGTGCACTGTGTATCTGTACAAATCTTGTGTAGCAGCGGTTCTAGCTTTCAGTTATTGTTGAAAACTTTTTCTATAAAATTTCATTAAGTATTTAAGTAACAGGAAATCTGAAGGATATATATGGGCAAATCTACCATACTTTTTAATTGTATGTCCCTTGTGCATAACTTTTGAAAAAATTAAAATGTCCTTTCAATTTATGGTTATTATCCTAGTAGACTAGTCCTTATGCAATTGCAAAACGAAATTTTCAAGTTAATAAATTCCAACAAATTTTTAAGTCAAAAAACAATACAGAAAATTCCTTACCGTCGTATGTCCCGAATGTCAAATTTTTAGTTTAGTGCTCAAAGTAACAAATTTTTGAGCTAAAAATTACATCCATTGATTTTAAATTGAACTAATACTATCTATAATAATAAAAATGAAGTTTTGTATGTTGTATGTATGTATGTATGTTTGTGTGTGTCTTATAGATTCTTAAACTAGACATTTGTTTGACTCGTAACTTGGCACAAATGCGTAGTTCATACTTAGATTATGATTTTTGAACTTTCAGGGTTTCAAAAAGTTCTATTTTTAGAGAAAATTTGAACTTTCTAAAAAAACTACACCACTTTGGCTCAAATCCGACCTTTTTTTACTTTCCTGATGCCATCGGCTGAAAAAATTAAATAAAACTTTTAACGAAAACATTTAAAGTTGAAAATATTTATTTTATTCTTTTGTCATTACCTTCTGAAACTAAATTCATTATTTGAAAAATAATTGACTTGTTTCAAGGGGCGTAATTCCGCCAGTCCCCGTTCCCGGATTTTATTATGAGTATATTTGATGATTTTTTTCATTGATTTTTCTGTTGATTGCATGTATGCATCTTTAAGCAACAAATGTATAGTTAAGCTATTTCTGAAATATGGTGGTTAATAAAGGCCATCGCACTAGAGCTGCATATAAATGTTTTATGTCTTTATTTTTTTGTCAAATACGTTGCCAAACTCGCCAAATGATTAACTAAATTTCGCCAAATGGGCAATTTCTTTTATAAAAAATTTATAAGCTGGTCGCTTGTTCGAAGGTCATTGTGTTAAAGCTGTATAATGGGTGTGTTTGTAGCTATATCTATTTTCTCGCCAAATTATTTCCAAAAACGCGCCAAATGAGCTAAAAGGTTTTATGTATTTATGAGGGAATTGTGATGACATTTATGAGTGCATTTTATAGCGTATTTTTCATTTTGAAATTTTAAGGCAATGAAACGGGAATTTATACTTTATAACGAGCGGGAACAATAACATAAGTTTATGATCCTATAACAGGTTATATGGTACACATATTTGGAACGATTAGATATTTTTTTTAATCCGTGCGAAAAACGGATATAAGTTTGCTAGTATCTTAATAAATTACTTCCATAAAATTTTGGCTTTTAATATTTATAACGTGTAATTCTCTTCTCCTAACTTTGTCCCTGGATTTCGGTACATTCACTGACCTCATTGCTAAAGTGGTGAAGAGAGTTACTGGATAGAACTAAAGGGATTCATCAATCATGAAAACTGTACTGCACAAAACTCACATTTCAGTTATTAGCCGCATTTTTTTGCTATACTTTATCAATAAGCCCAAAGGTAAAAAAAAAACTCAGTAAAATGAGCTGCGTGGCTTTATTGCTTACCTTACAGTCCCCTAGTGTTACGGTTAATTTTTGCTTGATAATTGAATTTTTTTCTATAAATATATGTTTAAGTGGAAAATAAGACGTAAAACAATCCATTTTTATTAATCTGGAGTTAGTTTCAACACAAAAAAGACCGGAAAACATCGTGAATTTCCTTACCTTCCGTTTCCTTACCATCGCAATGATCTAGGGATGGAAAACCGAAACCAGTTTTAAGATTAACCGGGTTTTTGTGACTTCGGTTTCATTGAAAAATAGTTATTTTCGTAAGGCCGGTTTAGACCGTTTTTTTAGTATCGGTTTTTTTGAAAACTGCCATCCCTTATTATTATTTTTTGTTTTTTGCAAATGAGCTTTGCTGAACTTTTTTTCGTAATTCTAAAACCATCATAAGCAATTTTACATACATTTAAAGTGACTTTGAAAAAATAAATTTCACAAGTTTTTTTAACCTGAAATTCAAAATTATGGTAGAACCGCCCATGTATACAGACGTATATAAACCCGTCATTTGGTTGTCAGGTTTTCCAGCAACAAACATAATTTTTAAAAATTTATAAATTTAATAAGCGTCACTTAACTGTGGTTCTTATTTATGACCCCCATCGCCACTAGTCCTCGTGTAGCTCTAGTGAAATGATAATTCAAACTAACTAACCAACTCTTGTTTAAGGTAAGATAATCGTTTCCAGCTGCCTATTTAGCCTCCTTTAGGAGCTTTAACACAGCTAATAACGCCTTGCAATTTAGTACCCTAGGCAAGTGGCGAGGTCGACACCTGAGCGGGCACCCAACAGAGCTTCAAGCGTCATCTTACGCTAACGCCGTCGGGACTTTGGACTCCACAGATTTAACGAGCACGTCTGTCCCAGTGTGCTTAGGACCATCCGTGATGAGGATTTTCCTACTATTTCCAGCACAAATCCGATCTATAGGATGACATGGCAGTAAGTGAGATTCGAACCCCCGCACCCCTGAGAAAAATCTTGTTTAATATTGTTCTAAATTACAGCATGAAGGAGATAATTAAATGTCATACGCGTCACATGGGTTGGTGATGGAAAATGTGAAAATATTTCTGAACTGAAAGTGAACACTGGGGAACCAATTACAAAGGGCACGTTTCAACCCTCCACACGAAAGCGGATTGACTACAGGTAAGTTAACGACTACACACAAGCCAATTACGCCTCGTAATTTAGAACCTTGGTCCAGTGACGAGATGTTGTATATAGAAGAAGACGAAGGATTAGCGGCAACTCGGAGATTGTGGACCGAAAGATGGAAGTCTGGGCATATATTGAATGAACAAGTTAATCCACTGCGAATGAAAACTAAGATGATAATAATAAAATGACAAGATTATAAAAAACATTTTACTTTTCTCACATGCCTTTCCTATTAATCTAGGATTTTCTGTCTTACTAGAGCCCCGCTGTGGCAGGAGGGAGCTCGCCCCTCTGTTCTTAGTGGTGTTGACTCCCACGGCATCGCTGTGGACTGGATACACAACCTCATCTACTGGACGGAATATAATAATGGCGCAATTGGTGTGTCCAGATTAGACGGGTCCATGGTGAGAACTGTCCTCAAGGAAAGACGCATCAACCCCCATGCCATTGTCCTCAACCCGGCTGAAGGGCAAGTATTATCTAAAGCAAAAAGGTTTATTACAGAATCTGTCATTTAACCCACTTCCACACAATAGTTGTGTTCAACAGGAAAAAAGGAGGAAAACACAGTTTTAATTCCATATTAAACATTTACTCGCTAAATTTGACTAGTTTCGTTTATTTTCTTTTGAAAATTCAATAATTATTTCCTTATCGTTTTTCTAAATTACTTTATGATTCAAAGAACAAATATGTAATATTCCTCGCTTTTAAATAAAACCAAAACATTTCATATCAACATGCAAACAAAGAATCTCTTAGTGAAATATATTTGACACGTAATTCAAACTGATTGATGTCTCAAAAATAAATTTATTTTAATTTATTATTTAATAGAAATAAAGTTTCTCGAGCGATTGTTGCTAATTGCAATGGTGATTAAATTCTAATAAAAAATTGCTCTTATGCTTTTTCAATGGGCATTAAATTTCAATGGGCATAAAGGTTTTTTTTTTAATAATTGAAGTACTTCGAATTCGATTTTTTTTCTAAGATTTTCAATGTCTTCTAATTTCGATGCGTTTAATATTTTGACGTATCACACTTGCTTGTAGCATTTGTAGTTTTGGCTATGGAAGTGGGTGACGGACGGACATGGAGGGTAACTTTGGTCCACACGTCGGAAAAAAGATTTGTTTCTTAATTTCTCTTCATAAAATGATCCCATCTTAAATTGGAAACATTGCCTTTCATTTCATGTAAAAAAAATCTCATTCTATTTTTGGCAATTTTGTATTCTTACGAGCATTTAATGACAAAGATCTATTTCTTCCAACTTTTGTCTGATGAACAAATAAAAAAAATATGCCACATAAAACACTCTATATTATTCTTTTATTTATGGGGATGAATATTATACCATTTGTTTCATTCTCATTTGAATACCTTTTATGCTATATTTAAGGGGGACTGTCAGTCCCATAGAGCTATAAATGCATTAGTTTTGAAATCACAGCTTTTGAAAAAGAATCGCTTTGCCATGTTATCCCATTTTCACCAGGTATGGGAATCATCATAACATCAAGTTAAAACAAAATTGAAAAGAAAATAACATCCGGTTATTTAATTATTTATTGATAAAATTTTAAAATAGTGTCGCCGTCTGCTGGATAATTTTGGCATTTAAAAACTTTAACAATATATTATTAAATAACTAGATAACATTTTCGTTTCAAATTTGTTTCATTTAGATGCTATGTTGGTTCCCATACCTGGGAAATAGGGCTAACATGGCAAAACAATACTTCTGCGAAAGTTATGATTCCAAAACTAATGAATTAGCTTTATGGGACTGACAATCCCTCTTAATTATTGGTCACTGGGAAACTTTTGCTGATGAATGCGGGTAACTTTGATAAAAGATGTAAGGATTTCTTTAAGGAACTTTACACTTTCAAAAATGTAAAAGTGTATTCTGTTTAACTATTATTGAAGAAGTCTTACTTTTATGATTACCCAATTTTGAGATGTTCTTTTTTTATAAATTAAACGATTTTAAACATTAAAAAGATGAAGATAAAATGCAAGAAGCGTACAACATTCAAAATCGCTAATGTCGAAATGTAAACATTTTAATTTCCTAATTACGCATTTTTTTTCTTTTTATAATAAAATCGTTTGCTTTTTATAATATTTGTTATTAAACATTTCTTCCAAAAATAAATTATTTTCCCTTATTAAAATTAAAGTTTACTTTTCTTTTAAGCGACAATCAATGCGGGTATTCATATAGTGTAATGTCATTCTAAGATGTAATGCCTTGTAAATGTTAAGTTATATGCAATTTTTAATAACTATATATCGCATAACTTTGTAATTTTTATGTTGAAACATTTTAATATTACTATTTAATTCGGTAACACAGCCTTTAAGGATATTAAGAAGTATGCTTCTTGTGTATTTCATGCTTGGATCAAAGTTACCCGCCCGGATCATAGCTGTGTCCTAATTGTTTAAACTAACACAAATTTTTTTTAATTTATAAAATTTAACAAAAATGCTTGGAAATTATTCCTAAAAGTACAATACTTAGAATGCATAATGATTTTTAAGTGTTTAAATCGTTTTTGTAGTTTATTTTTTCTTCTTTTGTAAAAAAACTATGATTTTGGACCAAAGTTACCCGGACGGACGGTACTTCGAATTCGAATTTTCTTCTAATATTTTCAATGCCTTTAGATTCTTTAATTTCGATGCGCTGAATTTTTTTTGACGTATCACACTTGACTGTAGCATTTGTAGTTTGGGCTATGAAAGAGGGTGAGAAACGGACAGACAGACAGACGGACTGAACTATTACAATACCTTCCACTTTTTACGTTATAAACGTAGTGTGGAAGCTAAAAACTAAACCATTGGAATAGGTTTGTAGCAGCTATTAGATAAACGTATTTACGACGTATGCCCGATCCTCTTTTTTAGTCTACTTTCTTTTTTACTTTCAATTACTTAAGGGGTAGAAAATACAAAAATGTTGTGCTTTCTACACGTTTTGAAGGGTGTCTGAAAATACTCTACAGGGATCTGCATGATGCTAGACGCTTTCCTTGTATATTTTTTTATCTATTATATTTTTATGCCAACCTGCCATTTTTAGGAATTGGTTTTTTCTATGCTTTCATTTCTGGGTATTGTACAATTTAAAAGTGAAAAGGAAATCTCAAACGGAAAACATCTAGAATTTTTGCTCCCGGTTCCACTGTCTGTGGACTTGCTTCCAAAGTGGCCCCATTCTGAATTATTAAAAAAACCCACCTTGTCACTATTCCTAAACTTAAAATTACGAGGCGTACTTAGCTGTTTTAAGGCTCTGTCATCAGACAAGAGGCAAGCAATAACCAGCAAGAAATGGGCATTGCCTTGCCCCATCTGATATGGGGAAAGATGTGACATCTTGAATATTAAGAAACACTTTTTTCCGGATTTATATTTTACACCTTTAAAACTCTAAAACTCAACAATATTAAACTTCAAGACTACGTGCAGGGTTCTACCAGATATTAAGATTTGGCGGCTTGACAAATTTAATATTTTTTTGGCATCATTTTTTTTTCTTTTTTATTCGCGCATCCAAAGGTTTATGATTTGGTATGAGGGGGATTAAGAAATGGCAGGTTTGTTAAACTTGGCGAATTTCGCAGGGTTGTAAAATTTGGCGAATTTCGCTAAAATACGATCTCTGACGATTTCACAGGATTTTCCTTTCGGGGTTGGCGACCCATAGCGAGCAGGGGGGACCCTAGTTTTATGAAAATTATTAATATTATGAAAGTCACTTCACTACAGTTCCCTTCAGGCCCTTCAATCAAAGCCACGTGACTTCCAACTTTTGACTCAACCTTTTATAATATTTTTTTGGCATAACATTTTTCCAAAATCTCGCATCAATAGGTTTATGTTTTGGTCTGACTGCGGACTCAGGCATAACATTCAACGTTGCACTATGGACGGAACGAACAGGAAAGTAATTGTCAAGGAGGATATCGAAATTGTAAACAGCCTGGCCATAGGTAAGTTTGTTCTAAAAAAGAAGGGTACCATAATGCCTTATTCAATGTTGAAGTATTTGCAGACACCAAACGTTAATCTAAAACTATTCTTTTCAAAAACATTAACTTTTTTAAGGTAAACAAAGCATCCTTCCATACTTTTATTGACACTCTCTCTGGCATATTTATTAAAAAAAAGTTTATTAAAATGAGAGCGAAGAATCTAAACAATTTGAAAATGTATCCCGTAAGTAGAACAAGTTTCCAAGCCATTTATAATGTAAGGGTAAAATTCAACTACTATATACTCAATTAGCAAAATACGCGATGTAGAATTGTATACCCTCCCCAACTTTTTTAAATGTAAAAATTTAATTAAAGCAACACCTATTTCTAATTTTTGAACTACGCAACATGATACTTGTTTACAAAAAAACATACATTTTTTTATATTTTTCGTTTAGGATTTGTATACTTGCACAAGTTGACAAAGTGCGCTGTAGGAACTCGCACGGTGCAAGAACTTAATTTAATATTTGGTTAATTGATACGTAATCTTTCAAGGATCCTCGGTAAAGCTACCGAGGATCCTTGCCTGTTTATATTTACTTCTTAACTTATCTTCCCATTACCAAGACGTGTGTTTTTGCCGTCTCCTTTATCGTATTATGTCATTTTAAATAAAAACATGTTGTTGGACTTGTTCGACTGAGTCATTTTTGTCATGTGATCAATAGATAATAAATCTTTCTAACTACATAATATGTGCATTTTATTATTAGCTGTATATGCACAATATTGGTACATTACGAAAATCTTTCAACAAAAAAGCAAATGTCTTTAAATATTTTCCTTAAAAGAATCACAGAATTTTAAAACGAAATTTTTTTTGCCATGCAAGTTTGACGTATATTCCTTCTAGGCACTATCATTTTTTCCATCAACACGCAACCGTTACCAATTTGGAAAAGTATTAAGTATAAATTATTAAGTATTTTTTACTTTCTTAATAGCAGAAATTGTTTTTAAAAAATCTGATATTTTTATATTTCTGCCCATTTTACTGTTGCTATCTCAGAGAAATTATTGACAATTAAGTAGAAATAAATGAGAAAAAAAAATTAAATCACGCTATCATAACTAACTTTTTTATTTGAATTTTAAACGTAATTATTTTATGCAAGAAAAAGCTTGTATCATTAACAGCCTTTAAGAAAATCAAAACAAATACATCCAAATCGATAAATTCTAAAGCTTTAAGGAACTGGTAGTCTGCGACAGGAAAATTGCAAAATGAAGTGCTTATTAAAGCTGTACCACACATTTAATATTTTAATTAAATATTTTGTTATGCAGATTGTTGAATATATTTAATAATATCATTAAAAAATTATTGAATAAGTTCTAATTATATTAAAAAGAATTATTTAAACATATGTTTATCGGTTTTCACAAGTGACTCTGGTTAAGGTGCGCACGAGAAAAAATTAGCATTATAATTGACTTGTCTGCACATGTTGTAACAACAATAGTGAAATTTTATATCATTATAATTTTATTGAAAAAGAAATATTTTAAGTTTTGCATTAAAATTACACGATATCTGAAAATCACAATTTTCTTCGATATAATATCCCGTAAAAAAAAATTGGATGGATTTTTTACTGTTTTTGTTTTAACATAATGATTAGAGATAGATATAATACATGCAAATTTTAGTTAATATCTTTGATACATTTTGCGTCGTGCGCCCCGAAAGTAAAAAACGACAATTTGTGAAAACGGTAAAAATAGAAAGTGCTAGCAATATTCACCTATATCTGGAAATTTTAGCATATTCACTGCCATAGAGTGATGTGTCTTTTTTGCGACTGTCTCCAAAACCTTTGCTGATGCTTTTTTGCTTCTGGCCTCTTTGTATTGCTTTTAAAAATTCGTTCGCTTCGGCAAACTCGACGCCTGTCAATCCCTTGAAAACTGCAACATGTTTAGCCGAAAATGCTAATTTTTCTAGCATAATTGCGATTACTAGAGCCGTCGTTGAAGCATATTACTGCATCTCTCACACCGATTTCTAGAGCAGCAATTCCTGCAAAAGTCGTCTTTGGTAGTCGATGCCACACAACTCTATTGAAACTCTCATTTGGGTTTTGCGTTCTCCCATGAAGACACCTTTCTAGCAGTTCTTTCTTCGACAATGCACGAAACACAGGTTTGATTGCCAGCATAACTGGTTCAGGCAAACTATTTCTGTGGATGTAGCTGGGTCCGCCATGAAGGAGGGCTTTATGGTAGTTGCACCACGTTTCTTCATCAGTCGGACAAAGTCCATGCTGTGGATAATCGTCGGTAGAAAGTTTGTGGAAATAGATTGCCCACACGGCTCTGCTCATTGTAGTTACATCTTTGTTGACGTTATTTCTGATGGCCTTCCCATAATACCTTTGGAAAGCATCGATCTCTTCTTTAGTCAGCCGGTTTCTTCCGCCAAGAGACTTGCCATCCGACAGCTTCTGCTTCTTGTAGTCTTTTACTACACTCCTCAGGCGTGTTCCCATCCGCTTCTGGACGTGTCCTATACATTCTAGTTTGTTTATCGCAACGTCATTTCCATATACTTCAGCTGCGGCAACAGTGTCGTAGGCCTTCGAATCACCGTCGCCAAGGTAATTCGTATACCGGACAAATCTAGATTGTTCCGACCTTTCGTAGATATTCATGACACCATAAACTTCCATCCCTCCACTTGTACCAGAATAGTTAGCTTGACACTCATGAGGCACAGCTGGTTTCCGCGAGCACAAAGAACAGTATTTTGTCAAGGCTTCCACGTCGAGCACCTTACCTTCGAGAGAAGTCACGACGGCAACACCATTTTTTAAGTATGTCCTCTCTTCTGCCAAGTGCCATCAAAGGCCCCACAAATATCCCTGTTACCTTCGTTGAGATGAACAGTTTCTTCCACTGCAGACAGCATAGACTGCTCCGAAACAGCTTTCACGCCATCGAGTAGTTTCTCGTAGTAGCTCGCAAACTTGGTCGGTGGAGGCGGCAAGTTGAGAATACCAAGAAGGGTCTCTGCAGCATTTTTTGCCTGCCGATACAGCGCATGCCATACACAAGACGAACATTCACATCATAAGTATTGTTAGTTTGCGATGACGACATGGTGCTTGAAGCATTATTACATGAATTGCACTTTATAAGAATATTGGAAGCCAGTCCTTTTCGACTACCTACAAGTTCTTCGATAACAATTTTACCTGTAGTATCACAAAACTTACACTTCACAAATTTGTTGATAAACGAGGATAAAATACCAACTTCAATGATAACTCTGTTTTCACTCATGTCACTTTTGATAGTCTGTTCACACTGTTGTGGCACTTCTATCTTTTTTTTGGATGCACTGCAAATTTCTTGATCTAGCAAATAATTTTCGTATTGCACAGAAGAATTCCGGTGTTGATTTGGTTTGAATTTCTTCTTACCGAATGCTTTTTGTCTGCCCATATTTTTATAAAATAAGGAAATCGATTTTGAAATAATTGAGAAAGATCGCAATTGAAAAATATAGCACGTGAAAATAATAAATATCGCACGTGAAATAAATAAATACATGCGATAAGTAGTCGCAGTTACAGTTAAACTAACTTCTAACATAAATATTCCAAATATATCTAGTTATTTAAAAAAAAATTCAGATTTATAAAGAAAACTATTACTAAAAACGAAACGAAACTAAAATAGTGTTTTTTAATTTATTAATTTTACCCGGTTCTAGATGGAATTTTATCAAAAATTTGATATCATTCGAAAGCTTAAGATGTCCTCCAGGAAGGCCAACCGAAATTGGAAATTCGAAATTTTGGTGATTTTTGACTACCCAGTACCCTTAAAAAACATTGTATTATTTAAGGTTTATCACAATTTGGCACACTGGCCTTATTTAAACCATCTTATAAAGGATACTTGTTTTTCCAAACATAACCATTATTATTTTTTGAAGACTTGGACAGTCAAAGGATCTTTTGGGTGGATTACATTAAGCGGCACCTGTCTTCGGCCAAATTTGATGGCAACCACAGGAGGAATCTTATCACCGGGCAGAAAACTCCAAGATCAATTGATATTTATGGTGTAAGTAACTACATGTCTATCCATGGAGGTTAATCAATCAATAGCTTTCTCATAGGTATTTTTGGAAGTTGATTTCAAAAATGTAACTACTCTTTTTCCGATATCTTCTATATGCTTTGCATATTCAAATTTATTAAAAAAATATTCCTCCTTAATCGTAAGTTATTTTCAAATGAATTCAATGCATGCAATAGCTTGATATTACCTTGAAAAATGTTTTCGTTGGCAGGTAAAATTTTTTTTAACAAAGCTTTAAAAAATAACAAAAATAGCAAAAAATAGCAATGTTTAGTCCCAAGAAATGCCCATAGACCTTAATGTTATATCTTGCTTATAAAGACGATTTTTGTTTAGCTCATTGGTTATAGCGTTAAAAATATATGATATCCAAAATGCTTTCTCAGAGAATTTTGTTTTAAATCTTCTTCGTTATTTATATTTTATTTGAAAAATGGTACTAAAATTCACCAAATTTGACATTTATTTTCCGTCTAAAAATATTGATCGAGGTTGAAGAAATTAAACTACAATTAATAGCACCAAGGGTAAAAATGTATTATTATAGAAAGTTATAACTTTATCTGTAATATGAATACATAATGCGTATTTTACATGGATTACTATAGTTATTATTTAACCTTTATTATAACTTTACTTGTTTTTAGAATCATAAATATCCCGGTCTCCCTTAGGTGCTGCTTGGCGCGTTTTCAAAAACTCGACATCTTAGCAGCCTGCCAAACACACGGATTTTCCCGTTCCACCGAATTGGTTTTCAAAGGTGTTCTAGGGCTGTTATAACAAAAAAAACTGACAACACAATGCGCTAGTAATGGCGGTCTGGCAAAGCAAGTACGCACACGTTTGGGCCTTTGTTTATCCTAAAAAAACATTAGTATCCAACATGGCGCAGTATTGCAGGGCCCATTAGATGTCTAAACACTACTTTGGGGCACCAATCATTTTTTGTTTGAATACTAAAAATTTATTTTTGATTGGGGCGCCTTTTTGTTTTTAATTTTGTTTTAGTACGAAACAAGCTCAAGGGAAATTTCAAAACATTTAGAAAAATTATGAAATCTAATATGCACCATTCATAATAATAACGTTCAATAAACAAAACTACTCGCAGAACAATTTGAAAAATTGAAGAAAAAATAACGTTCCAAAATATTCTCATGCGCGCTACACCAGCATCACCTACCCACAATGCATTTCGTCAGTAAATGCCGTATGACCACAATGCACCGTAACCAACATCTTTAAAATGACGTAACTCTGCGCTGTGACAAAAGCAATAATCTATGCATTCGATTGATTGATCAACCAGGTCGTGTGGAGATACAATGTTTAACCTGACTGATGGTTCTAAATTACGAGGCCCGATCGTCGCCCGTATTACAATCGACGCCAATAGCCCTCGTGCAGATCCAGTGTGATGATAATTTAACTACACTCGCCCTATCTTCAACCTGAACAGGTTGAAGATAGGGCGAGTGTAGTGTTCTGCAGAAGTAGGGATCAAGTTGTGACTTGTTTCCTCATAAATTACCTCACTCCCTTACTCATTCTTATATTAGGAAGAGACGTCCTTATTCATGAATATAATGTCAACCAAGGCTGTCGGTGTTCGAGTAATAACGAGGATTGTACCTTTTTTTTCAGCAACATGTTTATTTTGTTGCATTTCAAGGTAGACACAATGCCGTCTATAAAGCATCCAAAATAGACGGAAGTGGCTTGACCAAAGTATTCGATGGGAAGGAAACCCTCAGGAGCTTGAAGGTCTTCCACCCTTCTAAGCAGTTGGAAGGTGAGCAGCATGATTTCTAAAAAGGAGGGCTCTAACAGCAAATCTCAAATTCTCCACACTGCAAAAACGACATTTTCAAAAATGAGTAAAAAATACTAAAATATAATGACGTCGCGTCGCCTTGTCAATGTGGTTCTCAATTAATTGTACTCAAGTTCGAACCTTGCATATACTAATTTCGAAAAAATGCATATACAGTAGGACTCCAATTTATTATCCGAAGTAATTGGAACCTAACTACATTCGGATAATCGGTAATTGGGATTACTGGAGTTGATCGGAAGAAAGGTATATTTTAATTAATTACTCAAATGTTCGGCTATTACATAATACAGTTCTAGTTTCGGCCTTCTTTACTCAACCAAATCCAATTTGTAAGGCGTCGTTTGCAAACTGAGTTAGAGCTTTTTGTAATAGTTTTTTTTATTACACTTGGTTGGTTGGTAGACATATATATTCAGGTTTGTGTGCTTGGTCAGCGACCCGCTTATAAACCTTCGTCAAGTAAGACAGACACAACAGACAACACACATAAGTTGATCCATCTAATTTTTAGAGACAGAGGCCAACAAGAGGATCCCCAGAATTGACTTGTCACCCCCAGAGGTATTGATTTGGTATGGGAATTTAGAGGACTTTCGGACTCAACAGATTTAACGAGCACGTACTCCGCATATACTCGGTAGGTCTTCAGTGGTACCGGGACTCGATCGCAGGACCTTCCGATCCCGAGACCGAGACGCTAACCACTAGGCTCACTATGGCCCCTACACTTAGTATAAGCGTTTCAACTTATAAACTTTTTTACTCGCCTACCTGTTACTGTTCGTTTCTGTTGGAAGTCATGACTAGTAATTTTTTTGTTCGTTACATAGAAATTACTAAGCATGACATTCATCAAAGACGAACAAAAACAGGTTGGCCGGGTAGATATTTTTTCTGATATTCGGATAATTAGCACCTCTTCGCCTAATTAGAGTTCAACAGTTCTTAAAAAGGAACCCCTCGTGTTCATTTTTTAATGTGTCCTTAATTCAAAAACGATTTTAAAATTGACTCTTAGTGCTCATTTTTGAGTATGATCTTGTTTCGAAATTGAGTATAAAATGGAGTTTCAAATTTTTGGAAGTAGGTGGGATACGAACATCCCATTTAAAGAAAAGAACGCATCTCGAGCCCAATTCTTTAATAATTGGGCCAACTACAACGGTGAAACTTACTACATTTAACGAGTAAGAAGTCATTTTGCTTGAAATTGAATATGTTTGGGTATGTAAGGATTGAATAATTGATTTGTTATGTTTGAAAATAATGTTTCATTTCCAAATCAGAACAAAGCTGCACTCAGATTTGAAAGTATAAAATTTTCACGGTTCGAAATATATAGCTTTGATTACAGGTCTGGTCTCGATTTGTCCTACTGCCAAACAACGGAAACGAATTTGGTGAAACGTATTCCAATTCAACTTAATTACAACTTGATATGTATAGAAGCCCTACTTTTTATAATCTTTATAAGTTGCAAATTAATGAGCAGGCTCTTGTAATATAGATGTGCTTAAGAAAATACAAGTTTTGCAGTTTGAAAAACCTAAAATAGTCTACCAGTTATAAATGATAAATGGCTTACTAGCAAGTAATTTCAATAAAATAGAGATGCTGGTTTCTCAAAAAGCATTAGTGATGTTAATCGGGAATGCATTGGAAATTCAGGAAGGCATTTGTACCCTATTAGGGTTGATTAGTAGAATGCTGCAAGAGTAGTTTTTGAAGGTTAACTTTATTTTTGAGTCTCAATGCAAGCGGCTAATAGCTCTGAAGATGTATGGTCCTGGCCCCGGTTTTGATCCAGGAACCTCTTGCGTGCGAGCCCAATACTAAACCGCTCTGCACATAGTAAACTATTGGGTCGCGAGGGCTAATATTGGGTATTTGTGCTGACCGCCACAGTACTCCCCTTCGAGTGAGTCGGAGGAGGAACGATTAATGTGGGTTGATTATGCTGCCTTATGTGAGTCTCAGGACTTAGCTGCCTGCTTTGAGTCTCAGGACTTTGTTGCCTGATTTGAAGCTCAGGACTTTGTTTTGCGGTTGCGTGAAGGTTGTCAGATGGCGCCACGTCCGAAGTCACTACTGAAGAGGTATGGACCGGGCCCCGGTTTTGATCCAGGAACCTATTGCGTGCGAGCCCAATACTAAACAGTCTGCGACAAAGTAATTACTCTTACGCGAGGGCTAGTATTATGCCGCCATAGCTCAAAAGAAGAGCTTAGTAAAAGCAGTGCTGAGTGACTTAAGGTGAAAACAAAAAAATGAGCTTTTAAGTTTTTCGTTTGCACTTATTTTAACTATTTTTTTTTACATCCATGTAAGTGGTTAAATTTTTTTGTGTCAATATGAGTAACCTTGGGTGATTAAACAATACTTTTTTGCTAATCAAATTTGATGCGAATCTTTTGCAATATTCTTCCTAGGCTATGACGTGTGCGGTGACGACAACGGAGGGTGTTCTCACCTCTGCCTGCCCACATCCAGCCACACCTTCTCCTGCGCATGCCCAAACGACCGCAATATGAGCAGCGACAAGTTCACCTGCCTGAATTCAGATGGTAAGCCTACTTTTCCCCAGGTAATGGGGGGGAAATCATTTAAAAATCGAAATGAAACTATTTCGAAACGAAAATGTTATCTAGTTATTTAATTTTATATTTTGGAAGTTTTAAAATACCAAAAATATACAGCGGATGGCAACACTATTTTAAAATTTTATATATTACTAATTAAATAACCGGATGTTATTTTCTTTTCAATTTTGTCTTAAACTGATGTTATGATGATTCCCACACCTGGTGAAAATGGGATCACATGGCAAAACAATTCTTTTGTCAAAGGTGTGATTTCAATACTAATGCATTAGCTCTATGGGACTAACAGTCCCTCTTAAGCTACGTCGCACACCAGGGCAGAATGACGCTTAAATCGGATTAAGACATGGAGATGAATAGAAGTAGTGGGGCAATAACCTTATTCAGAGTGGGCAAAATATTAAAAAAAATATCGCGTGAAGGGGACGATGCACCCAAAATTTAGGGTTGCTCAGAAAATTATTAAACCTGCACGCATGCTGTGAGTTAAGGGAATTGCTAAATCTAAATCGCAAATCGTAAAAAAGAAGGATTCCTTTATAATGGTCGAGGTTTATGGAAAAATTATATGGTGGTTTGGGGAAATGGTTTTGGAAATGTTTTGTTGATTTTCTCAGCTTCATTTTTTTTCAGTTTGTGAATGGTTAAATCCTTAAGGCTTTTAGGTAAATAAATAAATGAGCTCCGCTATTTTTAGCCCGCGTTGATACAGATATGATTTACAAAAATTGGTATTTGATAAGGTCTAGTGGGAAGTTTTTGTTAAAAAAAATAATGAGGTTGAAAGTTTAAAAAATCTTATTTTTTAATCATTTTTATACACAAATCTACATAACCGTTCTTGTTTGACTGATAGTTCAATATCCATACCAATTTTTTAAAATAGATGTTTAGGAGAGAGGAGGGGCAGTTAAGAAGAAAGCAACTCAATTTGTAAAAGATCCATTTAATTAAGTAAAGCTGATAAAGAATTACATCCTCTCGTTACCCTCACACCACTCCTAATGACAAAAATGGCAGTTGGGGCAGAGTTACGATAGGTAGCCGCTAGAGGGCGGTGGTGTAAAAGCACGTATACAACACTCTGCCAATCTGACGTTTGTCGTCCCGACAAATTACTAGTAGATGAAAATAAAAACATGCTACCTAAAATATTAATGTTAAAAAAAAAAAAGACCTAAATATTAAAATGTTATCATTAAGTCATTCAACCACCGTTTTCCATAAAGTGCTAGTTCCGTTTGGGATGGCGGGCTGTGGTTCCCAAAAATCAAGTGTCTGTTGATTTGGTGGGAGACTTGCGTCGCTTGTTATAGTTGAGCCTACTCTGTTCTTGTTGTTGCAGGATATTGGCTTTGGCTTCTCTGCGCATTTGTTGTTGATGTTGAACAATCGAGTGTACGTGTTGGTCTTCTACAATTTTTTTGATGTCGAGATCCTCTTTATTTTTCATCTTTACTCCAGTTAAAAGTTCAAAAGGTGGGTATTTAGTTTTTGAAGAGATAGTGCTGTTAATTACACGTTGGGCAGCTGGTATGTGTTTGAACCATTTGTTCGGATCGTCGAGGGACAACTTGGAGATGACTGGGATGAGCGTTCCATGGAATTTATCAACTTGGCCGTTTCCTCGTGGCTGACCCGTAGTGATTGTGACATGTTCAATTTTCTCATCTTCGCAGTACTTTTTTAAATTCTGTTGCAGTGAAAGCTGATCCACGATCTGATACTATTCTTCTAGGATTTCCAAAGGTGATTTGTTGCAGTTGGAGTTTATCTAAAGCGTCTTTTGCTGACGTTGACTTGACTGGATAAATCCAAAGGAACTTAGTAAAGGCGTCTACAATAGTGAAGATGTACTTGTAATTTTTATTTGTACTTGGCAGTGGACCGAGATGGAGGGATGGAGGAATCCTTTTTGTTTTCCTGTTTTTCGTGAGGCAAGTATGCATGGTACACAGTTGGATAGTACACTTTCAACAGTCTTACGTATATTTGGAAAGTAAAATTGAAGTTGGAGAGTGTTCTAGTAGTTGTTTAATGCTTTGTATGAACTCATCTTTAAACTGAGCATCGCAGATTTTTCTGGTTGTTTCGTCAACTTGGATTGACATGACAGGATATCGGCTAAGTACGTCGACATGTTTCATCTGCTGTCATGGTCTGTGAATTAGCTCATAGTCGAAATCTTCTAGCAACACTGCCCATCTGGCAACTCTAGGTGGCAGTTCTTTTTTAGACATAGTTTTTTGAAATGCTTGACAATCAGTGAAGATTTTGAATTTAGTACCCACAAGATAGTGTCGAAATTTCTTGAGTTATTCAATTATTGCTAAAACTTCTAACTCATATGATGTATATATTTCTTCCTGTGGTGAGGTTTTACGGCTCATATAGTGTATGGGATGTAGGATGTTTTCTGAGTCAGCTTGAAGCAAAATTGCACCAAAACCTTTTGTTGAAGCATCACAGTGCAATTGTAATGGTGAGCCCTGTTGGTATAAGTGTAACACAGGTTCTGTCGAGAGTGCTTCTGTCAGTTGAAGAAAAGCTTGTTGTTGTTCTCTGTCAAAGTGAAAAGGTGTGCTGTCCGGTAAAAGATCACTCAGTGGCCTTGCAATGGCTGCATAATTCTTTATGAATTTTCGAAAATAAGAAGTCAGACCCAAAAATGATTGAACATCTTTCGTTGTTTTGGGCTGAGGGAAACTTAAAACAGCATTTGTTTTGTAGGACGATGATGGAATTGTACCTTTTTCTAAGATGTGTCCAAGAAAATTTATTTTTCGTTGTAGGAAATTACACTTTTTGAAAGTAAACTCAAGTCCATAGTCCGAAGCAACTTGGTAGACTTTTTTGAGTTTTGGTAGACCTTCAAACTCATCAGACGAGGGAATAATTAAATCATCAATGTATAGAATTAGTGTTCCATCTTCGAAAAGATCTCGAAAAACAATTTGAATAAATCTTTGAAAAACGATGGTGCGTTCTAGGAGGATATAATGAACAGGAGTAGTCATGTGGCCTCGGCATGAAGCGAAAAAGCTTTCCCATCTCCCTTTCAGACGCGCATGCGCAGTTCGTGGCAGCCATATTGATTAACGCAAAACATTGCGATTTCTGGCTTGTCAACTGTATGGGCTTGTATTATTTTGAGGTAAGCGTTTATTTAAGTAGTTTTTTGTTATTCTCACATTACTTAAAATTAAAAAAAAGTATTTGTTTTTGTAAATATGAGTTGTTAATAACTCCCCAATTAAAACAAACTAATTTTAAGATTTCCAGAGGAACCAATTTTTATATCGCCAAATTTTAAGTGTTTATTTGTTATTGTATTTTAAATAGTGCATATTTATCAGTGTTGGGCATTCAATTAATCATTTGTAAAAGAAATTGCAATACAATTAATTGCACCTTGCAATTAAATTAATTGCAATGAAATTAATTGCAATTGAACTTTTAATTGCACCTTGCATTTAAATAAATTGCATTTAACTTTTTTAGTTGTTTTATAAAACAATTACCGACTACCCGACAGACCGAGCAACACCGAAACCCGACCGACCCACCACGACCGACAAACCGACCAAGACCGACAATCCGATCGACCGACCAAGACCGATTTCCCGACCAAACCGACAAAACGACCAATACCGATAACCCTACCGACCAACACCGACAACCCGACCAATCAACCAAACCGACTCTCCGACCGACCGACAACCTGACCGCCACCCGACCAACACCGACAATCCGACCGACCAAGACCGACAATCCGACCGACCAAAACTGACAACCCGACCAATCGACAAAGACCGACAACTCGACGGACCGGTGTTGGTCGGTCGGGTTGTCGGTCGCCGCCAAAACATCTTTTTCGGGAAAATAGGCTTAACAGTTTTCGGTATCGTTATCAAATTTTAAACGGTTGCAAGTAGAATCTTGTTCGGCTAAAAAAATCTTCTATCTGCGTACTCGAAGTCAGTGGGCGGATATTCCCCTGATTGCCCCCTCCTCCTCTCTAATGGGGCTGCAATATTGGGCGCCAAGCCTTTTACAGACTCGGCATATTCCCCAGAACTGAGAGCCATTTCTTTGTGGCACCATCTAGGCGACTCTCGCTACCAATTTTGACGCCCAGATTACAATGAATCTGAGCATTCCCCTGATTGCCCCTCCCTTGTCTCTGATTGGTTCTGGCACGTTTAAAGCTCCTCCCTTATGTCAAATAGACAGTTGATTGATATCTCTTCGCTAGACTCGTTGGCGGCTTGATTCGCCACGACGGGGATTCTATTTTTAGACAAACTGTTCATTTCGTGTTGTGTGGTTTTTATTTTTGGAGTGTTAAGTTCGCTTTCAATAGGCAATATTTGTGATTTTGATAGCTCGTGCAAAGTCGAAGGGGGAATTATTAGATCCGAAAATAGATTTTCACAAATTGCTGCATCGAATGTTATTGGACTTTTTTGTGGTAATGCTAGCTGGATTTTAGCACACTTAGATTTCGTTTCCAAATGCGGACATTAGTGTAATATTTCCATCGTATGTGGTCGTTGTGGGTAAACAATCTGATTTTACACAAATGGAAGTACAGCCGCTATCAATAATTCCACGGACATCTTTACCGTTATGTAATATGGTTTCATATTGCAATTCGCTTTGGAGGGATTCGTTATCACGTGACTTTGTTTGGGTTGTTATTTCCAATACGGAATTGTTTGCCGCGCTTTGTCTGCTGTCTTCGCCACGTGATTCATTTTCGAATCTTTGATTGTTTTCGTTGCGGTGAAAAAACGATTATTATTTGTTCCACGTGAATGTTGATTTTGTATTCGACGGAAATTATTGTATAGTGGTCGATTATTATATCGATGCTGTTCGTTGTTTTCGAACGATGTTGGGCGGGAATGGGTTTCATTTAAAGGCTTTCGCTTGGAATTAAAATATTCATCACATTCATTCGCTAATTCGGTCGGTTTAAACCAGTTTTCACCCTGTCTGATGGATACATGTGTTTGGGTTTCGCGGTCAAGCGTACTAAACAGCTTGTCGCTTACCATTAATTGACACAGTGTTTCAAAAGTTGTAGCACCTCGTAGCTTAATGTAATACTCGAAACTTGATATTAATCGCGAACTGAATTGTTGGTGTTTTTCATTCGGCATTCTTTGGCTTCTACGAAATTTTAGTAAATATTCTACTGCCGACGGTTGAAATTCGCAAAGACGGTCGCTTTTACTTGTTCATAATTTTGTAGTTCATAGTTTTGTAGTTGAAAAAGTGCCCATATCTTCCATAAAAAAAATAATAACATCCTTACCAAATGGCAGTGGGAATTTTATTAATACGGTTTTTAGTTTCAAAACATTAAATGCCAAATTGGTAAATCCAATTCATTCAACAAAATTTCGTAGTTGATCAGTGTAATTTAGTGATTATTAGAAGGAAAAACGGAGGAACATAAAGGAGGAATAAAGTGCATTTTATGTACTAACTATTTTTCTTTACATTATTATAATTGCACAGACAGCTTTAAAATAGTCAACGGCAAATAATTAAAATTAAACCCTAATTCCATGCATAAAAGATTATTAGTGTATCACTAATAGGTTTTTTTTTTATAATTATTTTCTTAGGTTCTGTATTGACTACACCCAGATTGACCACAAATGCACCTTCTTCACATTTGCCTTTTACTATTCCCCAAACCAATTTCACCAGCAGTACTGGTAAGTATTATTAATTACACTGTTAAAATTTGGAGTAACGTTCAGCCAAAAATAAAACACTTCAAGATTACTTCTGTTTTTGAGGTGTAATGTTACACTATAAAATAAGTGTAACATTACTTTAAAAAGCAAGAGCTGTTTAAAAGATTTAGTGTAAAGTTACTCCATGAAACTGGTGCCACTTGCTGCCATCAGTGTTTGGAGTAAAGTAAAGTTACACTAAGTTTTATGGTGTATTCTTGAAAAATCGAAGATTATTTGAAATAACAAAAGTATTATAGTCTTGAACTTTAATAGTTAAGTGGATGTAACTAAATAAAAACTATGGTTTATAGTGCGTTTGATGCATCTCATGAAATATTTGAGTAAAAATTTCGCATGGGATTCGCTTAAATTGTTTTAACAATCTTTTATCAAGTGCACATTTCCACAGAAAAATGTCTTAAGACCCTTAAGATCAATTTTCCGAATGACAATATTTTGGCTTAAAATTTCGAGTTAACAAGCCTTAACATTTATTTCTACTTTTGGCGAAACTTAAATCTGTTTTTCTTTCATTAATAACTTCGGTATTATATTAGTATGGAAATCCAGCCTCTTTCTAGAGTTCTTATTTAAAATATTTATTTTGGTAATATTATTGAAATTGTTACATGTTTTGACAAATTTGATCTTCTGAAATCTACTTTTAGGTTCTGAAGTGACTCCTAGCTTAAACACAAATGCATCTACTTCGCAATTGCCTTTATTGGTTTTTCAAACCAATGTCGGCAGCACTACTGGTAAGCCTATTTACATCAAACAGCATTGTTAGTGCGACATTCTTAACAAAATTATAAATTCAAAAGAAGTTAAGCTGCTACTTAAGCAAACACGTCAAATTTGACTTTCAGTTACAACTGTTTGAAAAAAAAATCTCATTTTTTGCATTTGACCCCCATTATTACCCTCTTCGCTCCAGATACACATACGTGGACCTTTGTATAATTCACTTCACAATTTTAGTTTACAATTTTTCTTTGTAGCAGTAATTGAAAAAGAGATTTCGATTAATGCTTATCGAATTTCTTTTTGACATTTAATCAAATTTCATAGGTAAAATTCATAGAGGGACGATCGATAAAGTGGACATAACCGATCAATTATCGATGTAACGGGCAATTTTCGATAGAAATCCGATATTCCAATTCTCATCGGCTCACCAGCGAAAGATGAAAATTCGTTTAAGGGCAATTGCATAAAAATGTCAACTTCGATAAAATAAAAAAATGTAATTTTTACAAATTAAGTTTAAAAATATATTCCAAGTTTTCAAATTATGGTTTAAGAAAGCAGGGATGATAAAGGACATGTATTAGAATTTCCTGAAAAGAAGATAGATGCCTAGTGGAAAAAAAGATTTGTTGGCTCCTCAAATTCAGCCAGCATTTCAACTATAGTTCCCGCCACCCTTATTTGTTACACTTTAGGGATGGAAAACCGAAACCGTTTTTTTGACCTCGGTTTTGACTGATAAAACCGGTTTTTTCATGAGGCCGGTCTAAACCGGAAACCGGTTTCCTACGGGGAAAACCGTCTATAAACCGGAAATCGTTTTTTTGTCAAAAACCGCCATCAGCGTTTTTTTTAATTATATGATTTTTTTTTAAATGTTAGTTTTGCACTACGTTAACGGCATAGATAGCAAATGGGAGGAATTAAATTTTTTTAAAAGAAAGGAAAAGGAAATAGAGATGGAACAATGCAAAGCTTATAAAAATACTCAAATCGATTAGAAAAACCGGAATAAAAAAAGAAACATTATAATTTTAAATAATAAGAAAATAAGAATTAGGAAGAAAACCTAGAACTTATAGTTTTCACCGAAACACTTTAAACATTTAAAATTGACTGTGTAAATTGTTTTTTTTTAATTCGAAAGTAGTTTACAAATTCATTGATTTTTTTCAATTAATCAATAAGACACTGAAAAAACTTTTTTAAAAAAATGGAAAACCGTTTTTTTGCTATTGAAAAACCGGTTTCGTGGAAACCGGTTTTATAAAATCATTATTTTTCATTAATTTTCTTTCGAAAAATAAATAAATATTATTTATCTACAGTAGAATAGAAGGAGAATTGTTCAAAAATTTATCCTGGCTTAATAATCACGAAAGCTATATCAACGGCTGAAAAAAATTCAAAAATCTACTAGCCATAGACTTTGATATAAAAAGCTTCTAAAAAAAAGCCCAATTTCCGAAGTTTTCCTCACGAAACTCTACCGACTCAACATGCGGAGAAGAAACAGTTCCTTTCCCCCCAAACCCCTCGGTCTTTGTCTTTTATTAATAGTGGTATCATCAGTAAACTCGTTTTTCGACCTTTATTTATCGCATCTCTGTTAACGACTGGCCATAAGCCAATACAACAACATTTCGGAAATAAGTATTCATTGTTCACAAAAGAAATGACTAGAAATCAGGGCGATTCTAAAGTGAGGAATGTTTAAAGTTACTGAAATCAGCAATCTTCCACGATTCAAAAACCGGAATCCAAGATTTGAATTGAATTCCGGAAACTTTAATGTGATTCCGGCATTTATGAAATCAGAAAATGAAGTATTTTAGATAGTAAAACTTCGCAACTCAAAGTTAACGTGAATTTATAGCGATCCTTATAGCAATGTTGTGTATTTAAGTTCTGCCGTTACTACTATTAGCTTGACCACAAATGCGTCTTCTTCACAATTGCCTTTTGCAGTCACCCAAACTAATTGTAGCAGCAGTACTGGTAAGCCTATTTAAATATTTGCCGCTCAAGATCTAAGCAAAATCCTAAACGTATATTCTTCCTCTAAACATACTATTCATACAAATATATACTAAAAAGTATGATTTGCAAAGTAATTTTTTTAAAAATTATGTTTAATAGTTACTGAGATACACGCCTTAATCTCTAAAATACACATTCTTGTGCTATAAGCAAGAAAAGCCGTATCACTTATTTAGTTAACAGTCATTTAACATTGTTTTTAATGCAAAATGCTCTAAAATCAACTACTAAAGAAAAACTAGTTAAAGTTATTTTTTAGAACTCTAATATCGTATTGAGCTCGTTCAACTTCATTGTTTTTATTAGAAAAATGACAGATACCGTAATCAAGGTGAAAACGATTTCGATTCTCTTCGTACCAGGTCAATTTCGAACTAATTAACATGTAATTGTTGTGGAAGTTTTAAAATGTCCTTAATGGGACCAGTCGCAAGAGTTAAACAGTAACTGATTGCTAAAGCAAAAGAAGCTGCTCCACTAAATCCGAGAGTAGACATACCAAATTCGACTTTCGGTTACAGCTGCAAAAGAAATCCTCTTTGTCGCATATTGCCCATTATTATATAATTTAATGATTAAAATTCAAACTAGTATTTTTTCAATACGACGTTTTTTTATATAATACCCTACTAACATATAATGTCGAATCGACTTGAAAAACAGATATTATTATTTTTTTCATAAAATAATTACCTCAAAATCTGTCAATGGCTGCATATTTTTACACTATACATTCCAAACGAATGTTTTTCATCAAAAGAAACAAAGCGAAGGAATAAAAAAAAGCACGGATATAAAGACTGTTTCATTTAATCATAATAAGTATAAATTAGTAAGCACCTGTTTTAACCAAAAGAAATCCAAGGGTACGATAGAATTTAAAAGAATGTAGCCAAAGATACATTTTAGATTTAAACTGAAAAATTATATATTTTAAAATTATAGGATATTGAAAAATTCTTAAAACTGTTTATAGTGGTTTACCTATCTTTGAGAAAATGAGTTATGTATTGAAAGTGATAGTTTCAAGGTTGAGTGATAATATGAAATGTTTTACATTCATTAAACGTGAGCAATATTTTATATTTATTCTTCGGAATACAAATAAATTACGCAAACGAAAAGTAATAAGTATTGAATTTTCGATAAAAGGTACTTAGTTTTGACGTTGAAAAAAATTAATATCGAACAAAATGCAGTGTTTGGCGCTTGTGTAAGCGGTTGCAGCTTCTCTTACAAACCTACTTATTTATTTCAGCTCTAATATGCATACCTTTTATTTTCAGAGATGAATAAAAATGTGGATGCAACCATTGGATCATCTTGTACTTATGGAATATTCGCAGTCGTCATAGCTTCTGTAGTACTCATTGCAGTGGTGAATACATGTTAAAATATTACAGTCCCTGGACAAATTATAAGACGAACTGTAGTTTTTTTTAGTAATTTTATGTTTCTTAAGAGTTTTTATGTAATAATGGTACATTTAAACTACAATATTATTGATTTTTATTTACAAGAATTGTTGTAGACTACATATTTGTATTTATTTTTAACATATGGCAACACTGTGTTTTTGGCAACACTATTTTACATGAAATCTTGCAGTGCGTCTAATAATTTGTCCAGGGACTGTAAATACCGGTTTTACTTGAACAATTAAAAACCTTCACTTCAGTCGGAGAAATAGATTTTAAGTTACATCATCATTTTAGTGGTGCTATTTGGTATATTCAAGTCTCAGTAAAAGAGTGAAACAAACACACACAAATAACTTGTAACTATGTTAATTGTATACGTAGATTAACTGTTAGTTGGTTATATCAATTTCGCATTACAGCTACATTTTGGCCATGTAGGATAAATGCCTAGAAAGTTAGAACAGGGATAAGCAACGAGACAGACACCTGTCTAATACAAATTCTAATTCGATCCTCAAGTCTCACGTTATTACTGTTTTACGGCCGTATTCACAAGTTCGGGTCACCCGCAGGTTTCCCCCGTCTGGGGATAGATCGGTAGGTTTCGTCAAATTCCTTATTCACCAGTGCGAGTTATGCCAAAAGGGAGGAGATAAGGAGCCGAATCTGCTCTACGGGTTATCCCACAAATATCGGTGGGTTTTCAGAGGGATATCTCTGAGAAATGTTCAAAATCAAAACAAACATAGCTTATCATGTTCTACTTTCAAACTAGTGATTATAATTATTTAGTTCTAATTCATTTTAATTGATCTTTATAAGATTGTTCATTGTAGAAGTACAGCATATTAGAAAGATAAATATATTTTCAACATGATTTAGATTGATACTAAATTTCTACGTAGAGACTTACGTGAGATATGCGATGATAATTTTTATTGTACAATGCATTTAAAAATGTATCTTTAAATTGACTAAAACTGTTTTAAAAGTTGTGTGCTGCGGTAGTTATGCACAAAAATGTTACAAACTTAATAATAAAATACAAATAACAGAGGAATATTATAACCATACTAGTATTTGCCACTGTAAAATATAATTAGCAGGTTAATATTCTAGGTTAAAGATTTATACATATACATAATGATAATTATAAAGGCATTAGTTTTCTTATTTTCCAATATTCCTTTATATTTTTAAATTAAAGTTATTAAAACTTCAGAGTCATCTGGCATTAAGTTTATTTTCTTCGCTTCAGCCATTTTTTAAAGGGGAGTCGGATGGGTGTTTGGGTCAAAAATGTCGATTTTCTGTGTTTCTTTTACTTTTAATATGCATATATATAGCTTTAATTTAAAACCAAGATTATCGATTTCTGTTTAGTAGTTTTATTTTTATAAGCATTTTTCAGAAACTATGTACATCAGTTCTTACCAATACCTTAATTTTCTTCTGCTTTTCCTGAAATATAAGGTTTTTCAACACTTATGAAAAATTTTCTTAGGAACTATAAAATATATCAGCGTGTTTTGTTTTATTATTTCTTCCCTATTAATAGCTATTTGATTTAAACTGAGGAATTTTAAAATATATCTGCTCAATTTTAAATATATCTGCTACAAAAAAAGTTATATAACTTTAAATTGGATTTTTGGGTTTTTTTAAATACATATTTTTAAAAAACTCACTTTGAAAGTATTTTTTTATACTGTGAAATATCTTCAGTTTAAATTAAAGAGCAATATGTAAGGAACAAACTATAAAAACAATTCAAGTTCCTGAGAAAAATGTTCCTAAAGTTAATAAAATTAACATGGGCGAGATAGAGCCATCCGACTCCCCAGAGGCGATTGCGATCTGTCTCACGATGCAAATAGAACAAGTGAGAAATATCTCTATCAGTAAGCAACGTCACGTGATTCCGCTTGACCAATGATATGTCCTGTTACAAAATCTGATTGAAACCTGAGGAAGAAACCCGAAAGGTGAAACCCAGATAAATCTCGCGGTTGTGAATACGAATTTGAAATAACCCTCAAGTTGTCCCTTCCTCGCAGGATTCATGTTCTGGGGATATCTCGCTACTTGACTCGAACTTGTGAATACGGCGGTAAGGCATCTTAACTCATCATTCGCATGTAGGACTGAAACGCACCCAACGAAAATTTTGCTTTCAGCACATTTTCGAAAACTGTCGTGATTACAAGTTGTGTAGATTAGATCGGCATCACCAAACAACCATCCGAATATGAACTATAAGACTGTGTCCGCATGACTGTTATTTTACATTGCGTGAGCTGTTGTAACGCCCCTTGTTCCTCTGGGACAGACGTGGCCGTTAAATATGTAGAGGCCCGACTGCGTTAGCGTACGATGTCGCACGAAGTTCCGTTTGGTGCCCGCTCAGAGGTGTCGACCTCGTCACTTGACCAGGGTTCCAAATTACGAAGTGTAATTGGCTGTGTTAAAGCTCCTATAGGAGGCCACATTAGGAAACGACTATTTTAGGAATTAAATAGTCGGATTCTCAAAAGCAAGGATCGGATTCAAGCCGGACCCTCAAAATTTCAACTAATTCTGATTCAATCCGGTGGTTAATGTTCTTTGAGCAGTGTTTTTCGACTTTCGAGTGGGTCTTTTACTTATCAAAATAAAGAAGCGTCTATCTCAGTATCTCGTTGGCCACCCGTGCATTCGTATGTACAATGGAGGTTTGGGTTTCTTTAGATACTAGCGCTACCTACAGAAAACGAATGTAACCAAAAGGGAAAAAACCGCAAATAGAAAATCGTCCGATTGAAAAATGGTAGCGTCATCTGTAAAAGATTTGTGAAACTACTTTTTTAAAAATTTGATTTAAACTAATTCTTGTTGCGTAGTCGTTTCTTCTGCAAAAATGTTAAGACATATTAGTAAGCCGGAAAATTGATATATTTTAAATGTCATTCTATTCCATGCATAATTATTTATACGGATTATTTTTTTAAATGTTCAAACTTTTTATAAATTTAAGTTTGACATATATTTCTTTTCTTAAAATATGTTGAACGAAACTACTTGGCAGGTATTGGAGTAACACGTTACTTGTAACAGTTTCTTTTTTATGTGACGCCGTTAGATTTTTCAAATTGTAACTGTAACTTTCTTTTAAATAGTTTTCTTTAGCTTTAACTAACTTTTAGAGGAAATGAAGTAACGACAAATTTCGTTACTTTTCCTTTATTTCTCACGCATATTTTCGGTACAGTTCGGCGTTCGTCTTGAATTTAATTATTTAAAATTTAGCTTTTAACAACAACGTTGGATTTTCGTTCTTAACTTTTTTCGATTGTCCCTTTTTCTTTAAAAAAAGATAAATCATAAATAAAAAGATAAATCATTTCTTTTAAAAAAAGATAAGATCTTTGAAAAAAAGATAAGATAGCTAAAGTTAAATTTTGTTATAACTTGAAATTTCTAAAAGTAACTTTGATTAGTTACTTTTCGTATTTGTAACTAGTTACTTCTTTAACTGTACCTGCAACAGTTACTTTTTAAAAGCAACTTTTCAATCCCTGCTATTTGGTGTCAAAAAGTGTCATTAAACTTTTGTTCTTCATTTTTAGGCTGGAATGTGGATCTTTAGAAAGCTTTTGAAGAGAACTGCTGCTAAAATAAGCATCCAAAATATTGTTCAAAGGAGGAATTGCGAGGAGAATAATCTGTACACGGAAGCACTTTTATAGACAGCTGTACTAACAAAAAGTAGAAAAAGCATATAAATGTTGTTTGATTTTTGAAAATGTCTCTTGTACTTTTTAGAATTTAAATTGAAAATTAAGATAATATGTTAATATGTATCATCAAATTATATTTCTTTGTGTACGTAGTATTTCATTTTATTACTGTGTTTAAAAAATATTATTGTGTTTGAATGAGAAGATCCTCAAGTCTGATTTTATTACTGTTTATAAGGCATCTTAACTCATCATTCGCATGTAGGACTGAAACACGCCGAACGAAAATTTTGCTTTTCGTACATTTTGACATTTTGGAAACTGTCGTGATTACAAGTTGTGTATATTAGATCGGCATCACCAAACAACCATTCGAATATGAACTATAAGACTGTGTCCGCAGAACTGTTATTATACATTGCGTGAGCTGTTGTAGTAAAAGTCGAAATTAATTACTTTGATAAACTGCAGTTTCGGTTACATTTTATTAACAATGTAGGAAGTTATCTTATAAGAACAGAATGACTTTCCTATCGTTTATTGATAAAGGACAGAGTGGTAGAACTCACATAAATACCATACACATAAATACCATGGAAATTTTAGCATTCTTAATCATAAAGTTTAATATTTAATATGAAATTATACATTAATAAAACATTATATATATTTAATAGTTTAGTATCTAGTAGTTTAGTAAAGAAGATAATCTTTATCGGTTTTAGATTCTTTCCGAGGATTATATACCCTGTGTTATTACCTTTTCGAGATTTATAGGTGTTTTTTTTACTGTGATCTGTAATAATTTCCCCTATTTAAAAGTAATAAAATCATTCTAATTGCAGTTAAGAAGATTTTTCCACTGATTTGATAACGAAATTTCAAATTTAGACTTTTATCAGCTATTACAAGGGGATTTTTTCGAACTATTTTCTTTAACTTCTCGCGTATGAATACAAAGTTTTTGCGGAGGGGTACTGGGTAATTAGGTCATCTTAAGATACCTCAATCTTATCGCCTACGGCTATTATAAGTGCATATATTAGGATTTTTTTTTCTTACAACTCATAATATGAGTGTTTCTTGTTGTAATATGTATATCTCCATAGTAGAATTGTTATAATGCGGTGTCTTAACAATACAGATATTTTGTATAACAAATAACAAGTTTTGCGTTTCATAAAAACGTAAACCAATTAAAATTTTTTGTATGTTTCAAAAACTATTTCGCATTCGTTAACTATTTTGAATAAAACTATTTACTATGTTGTAGAAATATGTAATGTAAAAATTTTAAACTTCAGTGAAAATATTTGGACATTTTTATCTTCCCATAAATTAATTAGAAATTTGTAAGATTGTCTATAAGGTTCAAAAGTACCTAGGTCATAGAATGATGTAAAAAAAACGCGATTTGAATATAAATAGTAGCATACTAAATTTCTGTAACAATAATTTGCGAAATAACCATTCCACTTTTCATCCTTTAACTAGTTTTAAGGAAAAATATGTGAGTCATCTAACTACTTCCCCACCAAGCAAGATATCGTAATGCCATTAGATATTTATACTTTAAAATGAAAATTTACAATGTAGATGCGAAATATAGGGTAAAATTATACTTTAAAGAAAATTTTTAAAAAATAACAGCAAAAATTTCTAAGTTTTTAAATCAGAAAAATAAATTGGCCAGGATAAAATTATACTTTTAATACATTTAAGTATAAAAATTCACATTAAACACAGAAAAAAATCTTAAGTTTTAACACTAAATATTACAATATAAAAATCATTAAACAAACTATCACTAGCGTCTTGACAATAATCTTTTAACTCCAGACCTTTTGCCAAAATATTTTAACCAAAGTATTGTAAAAAAAACTACTCTTATAAGATATAAGTAAATCATTTAAATAATGGTTGAACGTTTTTAAATATATATTTTTAAGTTTAAACAGTAAATATAAGAACTATTAAACATTTTTACGGGGGGGGGGAGGGGGGAATTTTACCACGCTAGCTATAGACTAAATAATTAAAATGGCACTATCCATTTGAAATACATTTAAACGTAATAAAACTGCCTATTTATATTTGTGAAATAGTTAAAGTTACTTTTTTATACATAACAACATTACTATCTATTTTCACGTAATATGTATTGACATCAGAGGTTTCGTAGACCCATAGAAATGCAATCGAATAAAGATTCATTGTCATGTTTCAACTTTTTCACTGGAGGGGGTAGGGGTTGATACATATATATTCCGGCTTGTGTGCTTGATCAGAGACCCGCTTATAAACCTTCGTCAAGTAAGACAGACACAGAAAGAATTTTTACTGTCACAGAGAGAGAAATAACACCCAGGGCAAAGGCGGGAATCGAACCCGCACCCGGTACAGTGCGCAGACTGTTAGCGGAGGCAGCTATCTTAACCACTCGGCCACCCGGGCCCCTTTTTCACTGGAGTTTGTGCGATAAGAAGTTTCTTCTTCAGAATGAAATAATATTATTTTTAAGCTATATGTCATTATAGTTTAATACATTACATAGTGTAGTTTAATTACTGTGAGGGTATAATTTCTGTATAAAAAAAATTCAGAACAAACATTAAAAGTTAGTTATTTTTAATAAAAATGATCATGAGAAAAAAAATAAAGTAATCACCCAACTACATCCCCACCAAGCAAGGTATCGTAATGTCACTAGATACTTATTTAGACTTTAAAATGAAAATTTACAATGTAGATGCGAAATATAGGGTAAAATTATACTTTAAAGAAATTTTTTAAAAAATAACAGCAAAAATTTCTAAGTTTTTAAATCAGAAAAATAAATTGGCCAGGATAAAATTATACTTTTAATACATTTAAGTATAAAAATTCACATTAAACACAGAAATGTTACGTGATGCCTTAGAAGAATGTTAGTATTTATTCCATGTATATATGAATTTAGTGTAAATAAATGTTGATGTCTCTTAAAACTGTGTATTTATTACTGCTTTGAAAAATAAGGTACATTTTTAAAGTAATAACTTTAAAATAAACTAAAAAAAAAACTTAAATTATAAAACTTCAACATTAAAAAGTCAAACTAAGGGCCGAATTTCACCCCTTGAAATCGTAATGGTATTCCTATGGAGAATCTTTGGGACTAAATGACGCCCAATTTAATTATTTGGCCATATTTTTTAAACCTTTTTAAAAAGAACAAAAAAATTAAAATAGACTATCAGAAAAAAAAATTTGAAAATCAACTCTTGAGTATTTTAATAATTTTTTAAAGTTTGGAAACCCAGTGGCAAATACAATGTCTTAGTGTATGACGATGTATTAGTAAAAAAAATTAAGAAAACTGAAATTTAATATATATTTGAACCAATCGAAATTTTATTTTCAGTTAATTAGAAAAAAAAATTTAATTGAAATATTTGAAATTTTAAAAATTTAAGAAAAGTTGTTGCTTTTTTTGGGGAAAGCGAATATGGCAACCCCACATTTGGCGATCACCTGAAAGGTGTCGCCAACTAATTTAGAGTGTACGTTATCTCTCAAACATTATGGTGGGGGGTTATTTGAATAGAACACCCTAAAGACACGGGAAAGTTAGTGTCGCATCTGTCAAAATCTGGACCCCCTTTTCCCCCCCTTTTGTATTTGAATGGGAACCCCTTGGGGATTTCGTAGATAAATTTTGCCTTTGCGGTTTACCAGTGGCTTGTGGTAGGGGGGGGGGGGAGAGAGAGAGGGGGAAGCATCGGATTACCTAAGGGGGTTGGGTTTCGCTTGGAAAACAGGACAGTCGTATGGGACAATCAAAAGGGGTTTTGAGAAAGCTAAGATGTTGTGGTCAAAAAAACGTTTTTTTCTTTATCTCTTTTCTTTTTTGTAAGAATTCGGAAATAGGGTAATAGTTATTTTGAAATCAAATAAGGATGCATACAATTCAATAATATAAGATGGAAATGGTTTAGGACAGAAAATGTGCTAAATGGCATATTAAAAAGACTGATTAACAATGATCATTTGAAACATTGATTTCATTCACTGAAATTTAAAAAAAGATAATCTTTTGGTACTCAAAACTTTGTTTATTTGAATTTAAAGATACAAAATACAATACGTTTTTATTTGATTAATACAAAGTTTAATATAAAAACTTATCGTGTTTTATTTCCAAGCCCCCAAGCTTCTCAAATGTAAAAGCAGAGTAATAGATAAGAATTTAACTGAATTTAATCAGCATTTTGAAGAGAAAAAAAAAACCACCAAACTTTTATAAAATGACTTAGCAAAGGGTTATCTTTTCAGCATCTAAGTTTATTAAAAGAATTTAAATTAAAAAAAACAATCTCATAGTTTTAATTTGACCCAAAAATAATTTTTAGACTGACTCAAGATAACATCTAGAAAAACCTTTTGTAGTTGAAAATTACGATATTAAATTCATGTTTTTAATTATGAAAATTTAAAAAAAATATTGTAATCCTCCAAAAATACCCCCCCCAAATATTTTGATTTTGAAAACATATTTTTCGAAGATATTTAAGGATATTAGAACTTTGTAATGTCACTCTATATCAGGGAACCAAATTTGAAAAATTCGGTTTATATCCTTTCTTTGGGGAAACAACTAGAAACTGTTATTCTTTTTAAATTAATTGACTAACCTCATGATGATATAAACTTAAAGATTATTGAAAACAATCCAATTTACCCTTGATTTTGGACAAAAAAAAACTTGGCCAAATTCAGCAAGGATTTTTAATTGTGATTTTCTTCAACTGATTGAGCATTAGAATATTGTAAAGAAAAAACGTTGCAACAATCATTGCAAAACAACTAAAACTAAATCACTCAGAATTAGACAGTGCCGACAGAAAGGAATAGAAGTAAAACGGCATGAGTGCTTCAAAAACTGGAGTGGGAGTTCAAGCAGCATGGAGGCTGACATCCCTTGTTGACGGATTCTGCAGAGTCATCTCTTATAAAGTAAAATATACAAGAATGATGGGAGATGGCGACAGCAACGTTTTTATATGAAGGTATTGCACAGTCGACCTTACGACAATACGACTGTCCAGGAAAATAGAATGCCGCAACCTTGATGAGAATTTATGAATAAGTTACGCGATGTGGTAAAAAAAAAAAACGGGAAAACGGGATATAAAAATAAAAAACGAAAAAATTAGGCAGTTCCTTTTACAAGGCTTAGAGCTTCAATAGATAAAGCCACAGAAACTGGAAACCAACAAAAAGTGAGCAATTTAAAACTAAAATTTCCAACTGGGGGCAAAAATATCGAAAAAGCCCCCTAAACCCCAAACTTCGGCTGGCACCAAAAAATTTCCAAGATTATTTTTGTGACAATGTAGGAAAACGAAGAAAAAAAGCATGGTAAAAAAAAATGAAGGAAGATGGTTTTTTTTTATTAAAAATTTAAAGGAAATATATGCAAACTGTTGAAGATCATTGTGATAGCATATGTTTCTGTTTGAACAATAATGCCGTTGAAAATTTTAATTCCCAAAAAAGTAAAAAAATTGGGGGGAAAAAGGGTAAATTTTTTTCTACGAAGGTCCTACCAGGAAAAAGGCATGCCGCATGTTTCTTACAAAAACAAATCTCAGTGGGCATTTCACCAAAAATTTTTTTATGTGAACGTAGTCCAGGCCACTTCACGAAAAATACAAGAGCGACGCCGAATTAGAAATAGAAAAGGAAAGGGGCAAAAAAAAGTCCAAGAAAGAAGCTTTTTTTCCCCCAAAAAAGGGTAAAAATATATGGCTTTTTTGGCCCCAAAAGGGCCCGGGCATTTAGCCCGATCGTTTAAAAAGGGAAAACGGGGAGAAGTTCCTGAAAGAGCTTAAAATTTTCAGAAAAGGGGGCCAAAGAATAGAATTGATGAGGGGAAAAATCATCCCCAAACTGAGGCATTTATGGTTTGAAGAACGGAGGGGAAAAGTTAACTGCATCGAACTTTTGGGACGATATGTAAATGCTGCCCCAACAAGTTTTTGCAAAAAGGTCAAGGGGCTTTATATAGCACCTTTGAGAACTCGGCAAAAAAATACGGCAGGTTTTATGAGTCAAAAATTTGGGGAGCTTCCAAAAGAAATCAAAAATTTTAAACCCTGTGGCTGTTATAGGAAAAATATTTTTTGGGAATTCCCGATGGAGTTTGAAAATCAGATGGGGGAAATTTAAATTTGTCCAAAACGAGTAAAGAAAAGCAAACCCATAGATAAATTTTCGCAAACAGGGAAACCCCATGATACCCAAGCGGAAGAACCATAAACAAAAAAAAAAAAAAAACATAAATTTTTTCAAGTTCAAGGCTTCATGTGACGCAGGAGAAAATTTTGTCTTTGCAGATGTCTCCCCAAAGGGTTGATAGTCGAAATAAAGAAAGAAAAAAGGGGGCGATGATTTTTGGAAGGGAAAAAAAGGAGCCAAACCCAGAAAAATTCTACAAAAAATTTCATTCTTCCAGAACTAATTTTCCTAGGCAAACCCCGGTCAATGCCCCTTAAAAGGGCCCAAAATTTTTGGGGCGCAAATTTGAAAAAAAAAAACTAAACAAAAAAAAAAAATCTTCCCCAAGAATAAAAATTTTGTTAAAACCGTTTAATGAATCGAGCCCCCCATTCTTTTTTTTTCTTTTTCATCATCATCATAGAAAATAATTTTTCCTTAAAAAAAATGACAAAAATTTTCACAAACTATTATTAAACTTTTTATATTAAACTATTAATAAAAAATATAAAACGTTCTTTACCAACTATTTTAAAACTTATTTATATTAAACTACTAATAAAAAAAATTAATAACGGTGCTTTACTAACTATTTTAAAACTTATTTATATTAAACTTCTAATAAAAAAAATTATAACGGGTGTATTGCCACTATTATGTATTATTAAACTACTAATAACGGTTTTACCAACTATTATTGAAATAAAAATTGATCATGAGAAAAAAAAAGTAATTTAATATTTTTAAGACTTATAATTACTAAAAAATAACACTAATGCTTAAAATGTGTCACATAAAACTATTATATAACCTATTTATTACAATAATGAAATTAAAACAACTCCTACGTCATATAAACCTACCTTATACGAAATTGACATCATATAAACCTACTCATGACGTCATATAAA
Source organism: Oedothorax gibbosus (assembly GCA_019343175.1). Classification (NCBI taxonomy): domain Eukaryota; kingdom Metazoa; phylum Arthropoda; class Arachnida; order Araneae; family Linyphiidae; genus Oedothorax; species Oedothorax gibbosus. The sequence continues at coordinate 48,004 of JAFNEN010001201.1, forward strand.
ACTACTTTATAACAAAACCGACGTCATATAAACCTACTCAATACCAAAACAACTCAACTTCATTCCTCCTACGTCACATAAAAGTGCCCTATAATTACGTCATATAAACCTACTCTATAACAAAACCGACATCATATAAATCGACCCCATTTCAGCATTCAAACAACTCAACTACCAGCTAAAAACATTTCAACTCCACTCTACTTTCATATCCACTTACGTCATTGGCTTCCGCTTACGTCATTGGCATTTCCGCTACGTCATTGGCATTTCCGTGACGTCATTTCATCCTCATCCATCCAGCCACTGCTGGTGAAGCCCCACAACCCCTCTACTTATGTATGTATGTATGTATGTGTATGAGCATGTATGTGTGTGAGCATGTGTGTGTGTGAGCATGTATGTATGCATGTGTGTATGTATGCGTGTGTGTATGTATGCATGTGTGTGTATAGAGTGTTAAAGTTTGCAAAACAAACCCTACCTTCCTCTGATTGGTTACCCCCAAAAAACTACCAGTTACTTCCGGTTGAGACACCGGAAGCTCGTTTTCGTCGCTAGCTTCATGTTGATTTCTCCTCATGCCGTAGCGCGCTCATGTAGCGCGATGTTGAAAAATTCAATTCCCCCAATTTATATTTAGAAACTTAAATTATTTACATGACCTAACTTAACGTTTGTGCGATTTAAAAAAACAATTTAGTTCTTGCCTAAATATAAAAGTAATACTCCAATTGCAGATTGTGTTTATATTTAGATAGAAGACTGTTTTTATGAAAATCTCTGCCATAATGCATTGTTATTTTTTGTTTATTATCAAAAACTAAATAAATGCTAATAATACAATTTTGACAATTTATTACTATATATGTATATTTATTTACTAATATATAGTGCACGTCGATAACGTGTGTGTAAAAAAATAATACAAACATGATAAGACAATTATGAATGATTATTCAATTTATGGATTGTCATTTTAATCAATTGTAAGATTATAGCCCGTTAGACTCTTACATAGTTAAATAATTTGAAGAATGTGCTTTTTGGCAAAATTTGTAGTATTTTAATTCATAACTCTAAAGTCTTCTTATTAATTTAAAAATTATTGATCGTAATTACGATTCTTATTATTTTTAATTTGATGGTAAAGTCGGTTGCATTTCTGTTTAAAATTATATTTGATGCTATCAATGTTTAAAATAGCAACAACAGCTTAGATCATTAAAATCAAGTGTTGAAATATTACGAACTCGAAGCTGCATAAAGAATTTTAATCTAGGCATCCGATTCAATGCTTCCACGTTCGTTAAAAAAAAACATTGGCCAAAAATGTTGCACATTGGTTGGTACAACACAATAATTGCGGATATATTGTATTGTACAGTATATTTATTTTCCAAATATATTGTATGTATTTTTGTATGTATGCATGTGTGCATACCAACTTTACTCAGATCCTGTGCAAAAGATTTAAGAGGATAATGAGTTCGTGGAAGGACTTTGACGTGCATTTATAAGAACAAACAGTAGAAAAGCGGCATAAATGAGTAAAATGCTTTAAAGTTTATATTTTTCTTAGAATTTTTAAAGGTCACATTGAAAACGAAGAATTCATAAAATAAAATTTATTTGCATAATAATATAACTTTTTCTAAGTTAAAAAGTAAACACACACTAAGATCAGTGTCTTAATAAGAATAAATTCTTCAAATGCGTCGATATGTTCATTGATGGCACAAACAGCCGCACATTTGTAAAAAAACAATGTTCAAGGGTGTTCGCCAGAACCATACGAACTGGTCTTCCATATCGCATTCCTGTACCAAATAATAAACTCATCGTCGTTGGATACCGTTACATCCACTGGACCTGAAAGTAAGTAAGCACATGTCAATGCTTATAAAATAATAAAACCGTTTAATTTCAACGACCAGTACGAGATCGGTGGAGGATTACATGAGTGTCGTTAAAAAAAAAATAAAAGAAGTTCTGATAAAAGAGATTAGCCACTTTTCCTGTTACTTAAATTATCGCAGAAATTCTTTTAGTACGGATAGTCTAACATCAGGAATATGAGATAGGCCTCTGATATCATACCTTCCCTCTCCCCCCCCCCCCCCCTCAGAAAAAAATGTTTTAACGTAGGACATTTAGAACGAAAGACTAAAACAAAACGCCAAATGAGAAATAGACAGACGGGCGTACAAACAGATGGAAAACAAATATATAGACCTCTGATGTCTTACCTATAATAAACAAAATAAACAAACAAACAAAATAAAATAAAAAAATAATAAAAAAAACAAAATAAAATAAAAAAATAATAAAAAAACAAAATAAAATAAAAAAATAATACAAAAACAAAATAAAATAATAATAATTTGACAGCTTGAGCGGAATTTGTAAAGAAGTACAGACAGACAGGCGGACGGAATGTAGGAATTATTTTGGTGGAATTTAAAGTTTAGAGAGGTAAAAATATATACACTTTTTTTTGTGTGCTATGAATACACAAGTAAGTTTTTTCAGTTTTCTGTGATTAATAATTCATTCTACTTTTGTTTAAATCAAAAATGTGTCTTATAAATTAATTGCTAAAAAAAGTGTTTTGCAAGACAATCTACTTCACTCTACTCTTGCTACGTCATTTTCCAACACAATTAAAAAAAATCAGCTGCCTCGCTATCGGTATTTTTTTGAAACATAAACATTCTAGTTTATAATAGAAAAGTTAGTGTCGAGAAAAACTGTAAACTGAAGTTGTGAAGTGAAATAGAAGGCAGAAGGAGTGTAGTAGCTTCCATAGGCAAAAGGCTTTGAGACCCATGGGGGTTGGAAGTCTGACTTCTGCTCCGAGACGGAGCCATATCTCCTCAATTTAGGCACGTCGCTTTAGGGGAGAGGCATTTTTCTAAAGTCAACCTGCTCCCATGGTACTGAGCTATGATCGCCCACAGGAATTTCGGACTCACAGATTTAAGAGTCTCTTATGGTAACAGATCTCTATACAATTCCACTGAGGAAACTTTTAACCCTGTTTGTAGATAAAGTATACGACATGTGCTCACGAAAACTTACCAAAAAATACAGAAGAAAGTTATTTTGCCATTAAAATAATTAATAAGTATAATTGTAAAGATATTAATTAGTTATAATTAAAACTAAATTTTAATAATTATTCGCAAACTACAGATGGCAGCACCAACAGCATGTAAATATCTAAACAAAAAAATTGATCTTTAAAATTATACTTATTAATTATTTTAATGGAAAAAAAACTTTCTTTTGCATTTTTTGGAAGTTTTCGCGAGCACATGTCGTATTTTTTTTATTTAAAAACAGGGTCAAAAGTTTCCCCATTGAAATTGTATAGAGATCTGTTCCCATACAACACCCTTAATGAAAACGTTCTCTGCATGCACTCAGGACAACACAAATTTCCATTCCTTTTCCGGGATTCGAACCCACTCGCATGACAAGCGAGGATCGAAACCACCCTACCAGCTGGGCTATGTGAGAAAAGGTTTCATGAGATAGTGGGCAGCCTGACAGTCACCATTTTATTCACCCCAACACATTGAATTACTCGCAGATCTTTGCTTTGTAAGCGTGGACTTTTCACCCGTGTCAAATGCACACAGATAGAAAATTCCTGAAAAGCGTGATTCTTGAGTACATTGCTTGCGAACCCGTCTCCCCGACGCTGAACCGTGACGGCGTATAAAAGAATTTACTAAGATCACTTCGTTCGCCTGTTGTAGCATTAAAGGCGGTTTTGAATTTTTAATGTAATGCAAATGATATATTTTAGTTTTGACTCTAGTCTAGACTTGCAAGATTGTAAAATATAAGAACATACTTTTTTTTATCGTGTATATTCATTATGGTTTTCATTGGAAAATTCAGAAAGGGAGTTAGATTGTGGTTCGGGTAACTTGGAGGCAAAAATCACTTTCCAAATATTAAGCTGATGAGCTAATTCACGCTATCCATTTTTTATTTTCTACACAAATCGGTTTTGGAGTCTCTCCATCTGTTTAAACATCACAAATAATAAACATATAACAGTTGTAGGTAGACTTCTGGAGCACTTTTTTCCATATTTATTTTAAATAAATAATGTTTTTTTAAAGCAACACCGATTACTCTTTAGAATAAAGTCAATTCATTCAAAAGGTATTTTTTGAGGATGGTCAGTCTCATAGACCGGACCGAGTGCATTAATTCTGAAACCTCGATTTCTCTAAAAGTATTGCTTATCAACCCATTTTTTCACCAGGCATCAAAATCGAAACAGCAGCAAAATAAAACACGTTTTAAAGGAATATATCATAAGTTATTTAAGTAATAATATTTTATTTAGCTACCCTACTTGTCGGCAAGTGTCGAAACTATAATTAAGAATTTTATCGATTAATAATTCAATAAACGACAGAAATGTGTCCTTGAAATTTGTTTTATTTTGCTGTTATGCTATTTTCACGCCCTTTGAAAAGATCTTTATGTTGTGAAGCAACACTTTAGAAATTTAAAACCAATACATTAGATCTATAGGAATAACCATCATCCTAAAGGTTAATTATAAAATATAAGCTTTGTATAGTCATAGAGTACTCACTCTCTTCCAAAAGACGTGAGCCAGGGGACACTTCTTGCGTACGCACGTACGTGAACCAGTAATTGTCGTACTCCGGATCCTCAGCCAAACCCGACACTGATCTGATGTAGGGTTTGCCGTCCACTATGTTGAATTGCAATCTACAACGTGAAAAATAGACACTGCTCAAAACAATTAGGGGAGCACTTTTGTAAAACCTTTCAGTTCTAACTTGTTATTTTTTATTTTAAAAAATCTAAAAAAATTTAAATATAGATTAATTGTGCATCCAGAATGAAATGGTAAAAAACGGGGGGGGGGGGGATCTTTTACTAAAATTTAAGGGAAAAAATTGGAATCATAACTTTCGAATAAATTATAACAACAATGTCAATTTATTTCCTTAATTTTTTTAGAGTGAATTTTCTTTTACCATGTTTTTCATATTCTCATTTGATTAAAACAAACATTATTGAATTCTTCAAAAGACATGATTCTTCCATCTAACGAAAAATAAGTGCGAGCTCAACTTTTAGTCAGAAAAAAATCGCAAGCTGATGATTCCAAATGGAATCATTGGCCCTTTTTGGAAAAAGTTGGTCATGATTGTCCGTAATGATGGTGCCAATTGGCAGCTGTATCTTATTTTTTGCTAACATTTTATTATCTTCCTTAACATTGATCAAACCAATCACTTCAGGTCAATATCTGAGTCAAAGTCAATCTAAAAACAAAGTGGGGTTTTGAAATATTTTAAAAGTTACAAAAAAAATTGATAATCAATAGCATTTACCATAATAGAAACTAATACTTATTAGGGGCCCCAAAAATTTGGGGGCCCTAGGCTTTATGGTAGATCAGGCTTTGCCTTTAAGTTTAATAAATGAGAAATTTATTAGAGAAAGATCCATGGATTTACTCTTTATCAATCAATCAATTTAAAGGGAGTCGGAAAATTCAAACTTTTAAATTTATTTTAAAAATCTATCAAATATTATCACTATACCATCCCACTACTATTCAATATACTATTATGTACATTAAGGGGTGTCGGATGGGTCCAAATAGTCGATATTCTGTTTATCTTTTTTTATTTGACATATTTTTGGCTTTAATTTAAGACCAAGATTATCGATTTCTATTTAGTGGTTTTCTTTTTATAAGCATTTTTGGGAAACTCTGAACATCAGTTCTTACCTAAACCTTACATTTCTTTTGCGTTTCCTGAAATATAAGGTTTTTCAACAGTTAGGAACATTTTTCTCAGGAACTATAAAAGATATCAAGATGTTTTTTTTTTATTTCTTCCCATTAATAGCTCTTTTATTTAAATTGAGGAATTTTAAATATTTCTGCTTAAAAAATCTTTATAACTTTAAATCTGATTTTTTTTTGTATATTTTAATACACATTTTAAAAAAATCACACTGTAAAAGTATTTTTTTTATACTTTGACATATTCTCAGTTTAAAGCAAAGATCTATATGTAAGGAACAAAATATAAAAAGTTTTTAATGATATCTCATATAGTTCTTGAGAAAAATGTTCCTAAAGTTAGGAAAATTAACATGGGCGAGATAGAACCGGCCGACTCCCCTTAAACAAACTTACGTATGAGTTGCGTCCAATGCTTGTACTGTAGTCATGACGTCGTAAAGTGTCGACGAAGGTGGCACTTTGATGCTCCATGACTTGCCTAACGATACATCTTTTTCCGCTCGCACGGTGTATCGAACAACGATTGCATCACGATTTGAATTGAAAAGTAAATCTGACAAAATACAATTTCAGCAAATTAGTAAAACTCAAGTAACTTCTGGGAATTCAAACCGTTTAAGGGTCTTGTATGGTAACAGATCTCTATACAATTCCAATGGGGAAACTTTTGACCCTGTTTTTAAATAAAGTATATGTACTCACGAAAACTTACCAAAAATATAGAATGAAGTTGTTTTGCCATTTAAATATTTTATAAGTATAATTTTAAAGATATTAATTAGTTATAATTAGACAACTTTTTTGTTTAGATATTTGCATGCCGATAGTGATGCCATCTGTAGTTTGTGAATAATTATTAAAATTTTGTTTTAATTATAACTAATTAATGTCTTTAAAATTATACTTATTAATTATTTTAATGGCAAAGTAACTTTCTTATGTATTGTTTGGTAAGTTTTCGTGAGAATATGCTTATAATTTATCTAAAAACAAGGTCAAAAGTTTCCCCATTGGAGTTGTATAGAGATCTGTTACCAGAAAAGACCCATAAAGTTCGACGTAACTGAAGCATGTCCCATAAAATGGCGCCCATCGCTCATTTCAATTTCTGTAGCCATTGGTCACGAGGTGCTAATACGATATTAGGTTGATTTTCAAAATAATTGTCTTCTTGCAGTTTTAACCATAACGATAGTAAATCCGTGAGTATCCTGCACCTTTTCTACACTCTTAAAAAAAACGAGCGAATTTAACTCAGTCTGAGTTAATTTTCACTCCTATCCAGTGTTGAAAATGCGCTTGCCTTATGGGAGTGAATTTCGCTCTTTTTACGGAGTGGTTTTTCCACTCCTTTATGATAAGCCATTTTCACTCCTTTCTGAGTGGCCATTTTGGCCGCTCAGAAAGGAGTGAAAGGTCACGAAACCAATGGCCATTTGTCCATTGGTTGCGTGAAGTTTGTCAGACGTGCACCCTTAGAAGTCCGAAGTCACCACTGATGAGGTCCTAACCGGTCCTGGTGTTGATCCAGGGACCTCTTGCGTGTGAGCCCGCCAATTGGGGTAATTATTGGACAGTAGTTTTTGACGTGTTCTGCACAGTATTTAGACTTGCTACAGGGGGTAAATTGTATGATATGCTGTGTACTATATTACTGTGTATTTGATAATTATTTAACCCCACACGGCTTCTGCTAAAAATTTATAACATTGAAATCTAAAAAAATTACCACACATTTAAATTTCTTCGCTTTCCAAGTTCAAACATTGCGTAGATGGTGTTTCTAAATCACACAAACTATACCAAGTAAATTTAAACATATTGCGATGGTGTCTGTTTTACCCATTAGCATTTCGACATTTTTCCCGCTTTGTCCAATAATTACCCCGTAAATAAACATGCATGTCATAATGTTACTATACATCCTACAATGGTGTTTTTCAGTACAAATCTCCTTCATAAACATATCTAAGACCGAGCATTACAAAATTCAAGATCATGTAAAAGAAAACAAAATTATACACAATTTGGCATCGATTGAACAAAAGTTTAAACCGTTGTTTTTCAAACGTTTTGGGTTATTAATATATTTTTTGAGAAAAATTACTTATCTAATCCCAATAATTAAGCAGAGCATTGCTGGATATGCAATTAACAAATTGTGGTTTGTTAGACTCAATAAATTATAATGCATTATGGTTTTTGGGTATGTCCAATAATTACCCCGATTTTCCGTGTCCAATAATTACCCTGTGTCACCCTATTCAGAATGATTCAATACCCTACTTACAATATATAAAAATCACAAAAAATTAAATCTGAAAATTTTGAAAAGTTTTAAAATATGAGCAAATTAAAAAAAAATAATAAATTTTAAAATAGTTAAAATTTAAAAAGTTTTTATTTATAAAATCTCTGTCTCAGATAATTTTACACCTAATTATGAAAAAAAATATTTTTACCCTCCTATTATAAACAAAAAACACATTTTTGGTACCGAGTTTATTTAAAGAGTTTAAAGTAACCGGAAAAGAGGCTATTCTAGTTCATTCACAACTTCCTGTTCAAAACTAATTTGGTCGTAGTTAATTGAAGTTTTACATTGTATATAAAGATCTAATTACCATACTTAGACAATTTTATTACAAAAAATAATTACCGTTCTTATAATGACAGTGCTTGTTATCAATCGCATTCAAACCTTTATTACTCAGAATTGGAGTGAGGTAGTATTTGTCGAGAATATTTGAACTTCTCACAAATGTCGGATTCGTTATTGCTCGAAATGCAGCTATCCAATTAAATTCTGTAGGGTAGTTAGTGCTCAGCATCAACTAAAATAAAAAGAAAAATCAGCTTTACCAACACACAATTTCAAAAATAATTTCGTTCTGATCACAGAACTGAGAAACGGAAAATGGAAAAAACAAAAATTTAAATTTTCAAAAATATTTAGTGGCAAAAGAGTAATAAAAAAGTTCAAAATGGTAAAATTAATATTTTTAAAATTCTATCACATAACTTTGAAATGTCCACTCCATGAACGGTCCCCAAGAATATTTCACAAAGTGTAGCATTATATTCATTTAGTTCTTTAAGAAATATTTTCAGCGTTTTGGTAATTTATAAAAAAAAACTACATTCTATCCTTAAATTACGTGATGCATCTTTGACGTTTATTTGACCCCCCTGATGACATTTCGTGATATTTGGAACGACCCCCCCCCCCTTTCCCCCATAATCTATTTTTTTATTATTCGAAGCTTATTGGTGCTCAAAAAACTTCAAAATACACATATATACAATAACAATTTTATTTACAATGGTGAACCAATTTATCTACATGTTAATGGAATACCACAAGGTAGTTCCTTTTCAAATACCCTTGCTTTTAAACTTCACTGCTCTCCGATTTGTTGATGACCTGATTGTCTTTGATTATCCTGATTTTATACATCTCTGACGCAAAATTTACCCATCAGAACTTCTGCTTAAGAAAACCAATAGCTCCATTTCTTTATTACAATTCTTAGACATACAAATCGACTCTGTTCAATAGATGTCATTTCATTGGTTTAATTAATAAAATGATTATACAGGGTGGTCCAAAAGTAAGCTAACAGTTCGTTAAGTATACAGTTATTTATACAGCAACAGTTATTCTAAAGCAGGTCTAGTTGTTCAGTCAGTTGATTGTGCAATATTTCACAGAACTGTAATTTGCGGTCAGGATCGTCCTCAAGAAGGACTCGTAATAGCCTTGGGCGGTACGGTTTAAGGTTTAGCTGGTCCATCAGGCGTTATAACGTTGCTCTAGGGTTTGTCAGCTCCCGAGACGCTAGTCGTGTGGACTTCTTTTCATGTTTATGAATGTATAAGGGCTGTATTCATTTCATTTTCCTGTGTCAATGTCGTCTATGTTTGTCCAGAATTAGGTACATTGGCAACGGAACTCGCGGTCTCAAACTTGCCTCTGATGCGGTAAATCTTTTGACAGTACGTCTCAGACAACTTAAACTCATTTTCCCTTATCCTACGCACTGTCTTCGCATTTTCATACTCTCAGTTAGTCTAAAGGATCCACCGTCGGTGCTCCTCGCCCAGATTCCCAGAAATGGTTCTCACTTATGAAAAAAATCACAAATTTTCCACCAGCACAAATCCTTTTATCGGATAACTGGCAGATGGCGAGATTTGAAGTTGCATACTCTGGAGACAATATTTGCTGATTCCTCGAGCATCAAATAAATATTTCGGAGATATCTCGAAACTAAACCAAACAAAGTCAACGAATCGCCACTCTTTGGATCCGATACGCTGTAGTACGACTAAATTTTAGCCAACCAACAAAATTAAGCACGATTATGTCAAATACCTGTTCTAAATACCCCAAATTTCTTGACAATGGTACGGCATTAACTGTAAGTCTGCTTTTGGGCCACCCTGTACAATGCGTATTTTACGTGAATTCCGACATTTAATATTAACCTTGTTTATAACGTTACTCTTTTTTAACGCCATAAACATCGCGGACCCTTGAATGACCCTATAACTGGGTAATACTGTAAATAATCTGGTCACTTACTTGGATAATGAGGGCTGCTGTACGTGGATTAATTGCAGATTTATCTTTCAGTAGGTACTTTTTTGCAGAGTCGACCCACTGGTTCAGAATTTCTTGATCAACGGACACGTTTGTCTTTGAAGATATACAGGACAACGCGAGAGTAGAAATAACTTGTACTTCTGAAAGGAATAGATCTACATTTGGTTATTTGAATGATAGTATAACATATTATAGTATTTTCAAGTTAAGACAACGCGGCTAAGTTTCATTGAATATATGTATATCGAATCAAAAGAAGTCAAAATCATTTTCGCATTTCTCCTACTTCTCTTTGTTGCAAAACCCATAACTTGTATTGGAAAAAGTGGCACATTTAGTCGCTAAATGTTCAAAAGTTTTGTGCCCAACTAAAATATTATTCCGTTAAAGAACTTTAAAAACGAGTTCTAAATAAAAATAATAACGTAGTTTTAATTCTAACAACACTTTCTTCCAGATACGCACCGGTCCAGTAGATCCTGTGATGTGAATTGTACGTCTCATTGAGTCGTTCTACGTCCTGGTCAGTCATGGGTGCTCCAGCGTTGCAAAGTGCCAGGATAGCCAAAGGATTGGTATACTTGCTGATATCCACTCTTTTTCGGAGTTCCGAAACTATATCGTGGTTAAAGAAGTTTCGTGGATTGAGGCAAGAGACTAACATTGCGAGGACGTACATGGTTAACTTCTCGGTTCTTAAAATTTCATGCCTAAAATGTAAAAAAATAATATACAGTAAAACTCTAATTATTCGAAGTAATAGGGTCCTAACATTCAGATAATCCTAAGATTAAGTAACAGGATCTAACATCAGATGGCGGGAGGTGAAACATCTGGCCACCAACAGAGTGAGATGGAAGAACCTGACGGAGGCCCTATGCTCCAGCGATGGAGTCCAAGAGGGATAGGTGAGTAATTCAGATAATCGGAATTGCGGATAATTGGAGTGTATTGGGTAAACAATATATATTCAATCAGTTACTGAATGTTTTGCTGTGTTGTAAGATCATCTTGTTCTATTTCCATCTTGTTCGTCAACCAAATCGAAATTACCAAGTGCCGTTTACAGATTGAGTTTTACAGGATGGCGCAAATAAAAGTGGCACCGGCGTAGAGATGGGAATACATTGAAATGCGTGGCGAGAACAACTATTTAAGCTTTCTGAAGGCCTTCAAGTCGAAGCAAAAGATTAAGCGATTCAAGCGTGCAATGGTTTCACTTTGCAAACCTGTTTTTGCATTGGTTGGATTTGATTAGCATCACATTAGAGCTACTCATGGACTATTGGTGAGTTCAGATATTAGTGTGTATTATATGAAGACGGACCCTTATGCAAATGTTGTGCCTTGTAATCAATTTAGAATGTTTTGTATTAACAAAAAGTACCGATACTCTAGGATAAATAACGGCCGAAATAATCACTAATAGGAACTTTTTTGCACATTTGTACAAACCTTCAGTTATACTGCATTCCAACTAGCTTGTCAAAGCATATAGCATAGTTGCCGGCAAATTTTTCGCCAAGCGTTTGTTTGAGTTTAATATTGAAGCGATCAATAGCTTCACACAGCAAACCTGTTTTTGCCTTAGTTTTTGATTTGACAACAATTCTATCTTATTCTTATTTCCAAGATGGAGCCACTAGCTTTTATTTGCGCCACCCTGTATTAAGGATTAGATTAGAATTTTTCATGCTCTTTTTTTAAAGAGCAGTTGCTCTTTACCTCTTCTCTTTTAAAAATAACTGTTCTTTCACCTGTTTTTGTTTTTACAAAAGTTGTTATATATGAGGAAGAATTTAGGTTAAGATAAATAAAATGCATAATGAACTTGAAATATAAAATACGATAGGAAATATATGTTTATGCAATACATTTAATATATATATTTTTTTAAAGTAATACTGCTTAAAAACTTTAGATTAATTTATGATAAAACTTTTTTTTAAATTTTAGTAGGTTATAACTATAAAAAGGATTGGTAATAACTGATACCATCTAAAATATTTCAAAGAAAATAAAGAAAAGGTTAGAGGTCCCATTTCATTTTTTTTTTTTTTGCTTAGCTAGAAAATAATACCATTATTGAAATCAAGAATTTCGAAAGTAGCATATGCTTTAAAGTATTAAATAAAAATCTAATAAAAAAATCATTACTTTATTGAATAGTATGATTTTTTAAAAAATAAGAAAACGAGCTGCTTCCTTTTTGTTAAAGAAAAATGCTCGACAGACAGGGAGTTCTTTTTTTTTACACATGTAGGTCAAGTGGATTGTTTCTACATTTATGAAAAAGTGTTCTAACCTGTTCAGTGTAGACAGAAGGTGAATTGTGAGTTCATATCTTATCTCTTGTCCTGTTTTGTTCTCTGGAGCAAAATAATCTGCATTGGAGAGGTAAAGGGCTACGGCCGTCCTCGGCAGGTGTGTCCCCCACTTGTTGACGCTGCTGTTCGACCGCGTTTCCAGAAACCATTGGACGCATTCTTGTCTTTCAGCAGATAAGTCGAAACTATTCAACGTCAAATCTGTTTTTTGTAGAAATGAAGTTGTTTTTAATTCCAATTAATCTTATACAGTAGAACTCCAATTATCCGAAGTAATTGGGACCTAACTACATTCGGATAATCAGAAATTTGGATAATTGGAGTTAATCGGAAAAAAAACCCAGTATATTCAATCAACTCAAGGCGCATTTACATGAGCCATCGAATCCATGGAATGAAGAGCAAACTCCGCAATTTTTCCCTCTTGGGGATTTTTCGCCCCGGCATGGGAACCGGTAATTGCTGGGTTCATTGGGGGGTTTCGCAAACCCTCCAATCAAGGAGGGTTTGCGTTTCATTCCATGGTTTCCGCCACTTATACTTCTACTTCGACTTCTTGTCTGTGAATTCGGAAAAAACTTTTGATATAAACACCTTAGCATGTAACCATCCAAAATATATTTTTAAATTTTAATTTTTATATAACTCAAGATCTTAATTTATATAACTTTTGTTCAATTTGTTTTTATATAACTTAAGCTTAATTTTTATATAGCTCATCAAAATATTGCTAATCATTATGAAATGAAGGTTTTATAGAAAAATATTGCTAGCTAAATATACGAGTCACAATTAATACATTACTGAAGTATAGTTGTCAAGAAATGTCAGAGAAGTCCCTCGCTTCTACGTCATCAACTCCCGGTTCCCATGTAAACGCCTTATTTTACGAAGGAGGGTTGATTGCGGAGTTTGGGTTAGAAATCCTGCTCGACCACTTTTTCCCCTAATGGAGGATTTGGCATTCCATGGATTCAATGACTCATGTAAACGCACCTTCAATGTATAGTCAGGATGTGAGACCTTGTAGTTCTAGTTTCGGTCGTCATCAACCTAACCAAAACCAAAGTGTAAGAAGGTGCTGCTTTCGCAGTTTGAGTTACAGCTTTTTGAAATAGTTTTTTTTTAACCTATGTTAGAATCTAGGTTTTACAAAAGTTTATACACACGATATATAAACATTTATACTTGGCCTATTTGTTACTGTTTGTCTCTGTTAGATGTCATACCTAGTAATTTTTTTGGCTCGTCCAAACAAAGTACTCGGCATGACATCCAACAAACACAAACAATAACAGATGGCCGGGTGAAAGTTTTTCTGAAATTCGGATAATCAGCAACGCTTCGGACACTTGGAGTTCTACTGTATGTTTTCTTTAGGTATGCAGTACGGAACAGCTCCATTGAGAGTAGGGGATTCTTCCAAAATATCAATTTATATCTGAATTTTTGGGGGGTGTAGTTTTTATGGATGTTATTTTGTTTAAAAAATAATTTTTTTGTCAGCTTCAAATGTCCATATTTTAAAACACTGATTTACAGCCTTCATGGCAACTATTAAGAACATATGAAAATAATCTTGTTAATAAATAAAAAAAAATGTCTCCTAATGACAATGAACCTGGGGTTTGACCTTCAAGTGTTCGTTTATGTGCTTTTGCATACATGTCTATTCAACCCAGGAAACCATAAATTTTCCAAGAAATTTAATGAGTAAATAAAAAGAAGAATATTTTAATTTAAGAAATACCCAAAAAATATTTTTTAGGTAATAAACATTTATTTATTACTTTACATTTCTTTTGTGCACACATTTCCTAAAAAGATCATGCAAAAACGGATCATCGACGACCGGCGAAAATCAGTAAACATCTTAAACTGTGGATACGTGATATATACGGCTCCAGAAGCCCATATCGGTAAATATTCATTTAATGGTTAACAAATCGACACTTGTACGACAAAGAATCGATATAGACGTTTATCACATTTAAGGCGACAGTGTAGCTTAAAATATATTTTTTTAGATTTTTATTGGATTCCTTTGAAATTTTGTGTGATAATTACTAGTTTAAGTGCAGACTAAAATCAAAAAATGCAAAAAAATTCATTAATAAATAGATTAATTAAAAAAGAAATTAATTAAAATAGGCATGTCAATTAAAAAAGTTCCATGCGCATTAATTTTTGTTGAAACTCGTATTAAAGTAAATTTTAATGTAGTATAGATGATATTGATCAATAACAATCATACCTTAATTGAATAATCTGTAATAATTTTAAATTATTCAATTAGTTTTACAACATGCTTTCACTTTTCCAAATATTTCCATATTTGACATATAAAATACACATTTTTAAATTCAAATTTTTAAAATTAACGCACAAAAAATGATTGTATTAGTTAAATAATACATGTACTTAATGAATAATAAATATCTAAGGAGTTAATGCAAAACTCATGCGCATGGAACTTTTCAAAGCTGTATAATTTTTTAAAATTCTCATTCCGAGAAAAAGGCACTTTAAAATAAATCTTTATTACTATTCCAAATTTGGATTTAAAAAAGGTGTTATATATGTATGGAGTATAAAAAGTGTAAATATAATAGTAATAATATATATAGAGATATTACTGGCAAAATTTAAATTTAGGTACAGGTACATTAGACTCTGCTGGTCGCATTTCTTCAGATAGTCCAATCGATACAGATATAGCAAAAAATGAAAGTTCATATTGTTGTAGGGAATAGTTTTAAGTTAAAGTTTTTGAAAGTTAATATTGTAGTCAGTACAAAATTTTAAAAAAAATAATTATGAACCAAATAAGCCAGCTCCGTACGTCAGTCCTTCAGACTTTTTTTGTTTGGCACTTTTGGCGGATTTTTGAAGTCGTTTTATATTTCTGTTCGACTTGTACTCAGGTGTCGACCTTAATTTTTTTTGCACTTTTCGACGGACATCTTTTCGTGAAGCCAGGGCTAAAGAAACTTTGTTTGCATGTGGCGAGTTTCCAGGATTCAACACTTCTAAAGAGCCGACACAACCCATATTGAACTCGCTGACAGCTGAAATTACAGCAAGTTCAAGTCTTTTCTTCGAAACAAATATTTCCTTGGGACATTTGTTCCATATGCAGCTGTGTAAACATTCGTTAGCATTTTGCGTTTTAGCAGCAACGCACTTTTTCAGCAATTCTGTAGCGGCCAACCGCTGGTAGACAGGAAGAATTTTCTCGACTACCAGAGGAGAAAGTTGTGTTTTCATCTTGCTATGGGGTTTGGTTTTTTTTCCAGTTGCCTGTGCTACTTGCCAAAAACACCAGGATTTTTCACCCTTAGGGCATTTAGCATGTTGGGGCTTCTGATCTGTAGACATACAGTGATATAAAGTTGCGAGCACAGCTGTTTTCATATTATGCACATTTGGAGCATTTGTCTTGATCGCCTTTCGGTAATAACCTTGCAGCAACTTTATGCCATCGTCTGTAAGACTACCTTTCTTACGCCCTCCAAGTGTAAGGCCTTGCCCTTTCCATTCTTTAACTTTTCCTCTCAAAGCAGTTCCCAGTCGCTTAGCCACATGGTTTATGCACTCCTCTTTGGCGATAACAGTGTCCTTTCCATACACTTCGCTTTGTACGAGGGCTAGGTATGCTTTAGAGTCCCCGTCTGAAAGAACTGTTGTATATCGCATCTTGGCAAGATTGATTGAACGACTCCACAGGATATGGGCAGCAGATGTTTCCATGGAGTTTGAAGATCCGTGGAAGTTTTTCTGGCACTCGGATTCGTGACCACTTCGCCAAACGTGAAATTCTGGACTATCTGCTCCAAGGTCTCGTGCAGAATTTGCACATTCTTGACAGTGCTTGCTCAAAATTTCAAAATCAAGCACGAGACCTGTCAGCATGTCCATAACGATACCAATTCCATATAATGAAGTGTGACCCCTTCGATGCCAGGTACCATCATACGTCACAGAAATGTCGATAGTATCGTTGTCAGCAAGGGAAGGTTCCAGTTCAATATATCGACTTCTTACAGTCTCCCATGCCAACTGTAAAACTTTTAGCTTTACTTCAGGATTGTTTGATGTCAGCTCGTTGAGGCAGTTCGAGAATGTTTTGCGGTTTATCGCCGGAATTCCCAAAATCATCGAGAATGTCTCAAGAGCAGCATACCCTCGACCAATCGACAGAAAACCCCGAACAAATTTGTTGTTTACGTCAAACTTTTTCGACAGCGATGAACGGTTACTGCTGAAGGTAGACCCGTAGCTGTGGCCACAAGCACCACAAGTCAGTTCCAGATTGTTTGACAGTCCAAAGGATGATTTTGTGATTACTTGCATACTGTTGGAGCTGCACTCACTGCAAGTAACATTTTTCAGTAAGGAAGACCACATGTCCTGGTCCATAATTGTGTAAGCTCCACTGCCTTCATTTATATTAACTCCAGTTTCCCTTCTAACGATTCCAGCATCACTTGTAACGATTCCAGCATCACTTGTAACATTTCCAGCATCACTTGTAACATTTCCAGCATCACTTGTAACATTTCCAGCATCACTTGATAGAACTTCATCATCGGTGGAATGGTTTTCTTTTTCGTCGGTTTTTATATCTTGCCACTGTTTCAATGCATTTTCTGATGCCTTCCGTCTTCGTTTATTTGGTCGACCCTTAGGCTTTCTCCAACGAGAACTAACTGAATGCATTCTGACTATCAAAAATTTTCAAAATCAAATTTTTTTGTCTTTCGAATCGAAATCAAATATTCGCAATTAGAAAAGCATGGAATGGAATAAACAAACACGAACTGGTAGTGAAAGTTGTAGTTAATAAAATGCAAAAGATAATTAATATTAATAAAAAGTAATAAATATTTATAATTAGGTAGAAAAATTACCTTTGGATTTAGTTTCGGTTTTGGACAGCTGGTGGATATCAATATCACAATTATGTACTCAAATAATTGTTCATAACTTCGGAACCAAACATCGGTTTGGTTTACTTTTTTTTTCCTCACAAAGGTGAAGAATCAACGGTTTCAAATCACTAAAAACCTCAAAATTGACAAATTGGCCGATTTTGAGCAAAACCAACGTACACTGTCGCCTTAATGATCAGTTGTCAATGGACTTGGCTTTGCACGATGTTTTTAAGGTCAAAGCTATGTCGTAGATTTGATGTTTTACTGGATTCATGGTACACTCGTGAAATTGTCGTAAGTGAAAATCCAAAATTCATCTCCACCTCGGAGATGCATGGATATGGAATTCCATTTCTCAACCCCCGATACTTTCAAAATCCCTTCAATTTTTATAACCTGTCATGATAGCAGCACATAGACGCTGCTGAACATAGCGACGAACTTCGATTGGTTTTATACACCTTTATTCGAAGATGTATGCCTATACTAGTTATTTTGGCTCTTCAGTGTATATATATCCTATATAAGTAATTTTTCATCATTTCCTATAAAAAATATATATCCCATATAAAAATATATGCCTCATATAATTATGAGGTAAACTGTAATATTAATAAATTTTATTGTATTCACCTGAGCTGGGTTACTGGGGTAAATCTCAAATTCACGGCAAATACTTATCGAAACATTTAGTTTGCATTAGTGGGATGATTGAGAAAGCGTTCTATAGATTAATTTGGCTAAAAAAAATTGCTTGGGTTTTGATCTGGCATTAGCGTCAACTAAAGTCTCAATAAACTATTGTCTTTGTATAGTTTAGTACAGGGTGGCGCAAATAAAAGTGGCTCTAACGTAGAGATAGGAATGCATTGAGATGCTTGGCGAGAAAAATTATTGAAGCCGTCTAAAAGCCTTCATGTCGAAATAAAAGATTATTCAAGCGTGCAATGGCTTCACTAGGCAAACCTGTTTTTGCATTGGTTGAATTGGATAGCATCACATTGGAGCTACTGGCGAGTTCAGATCTATTAGTCGGTAAATGTCAGTTGCGGCTGTATGAGTTGATCAATGCGCAGGTGAAAAATGCAATTTTTCAATGATTATGCAAATGTTTTGTCTTGTAATCAATTGAGGTTTTCTATTAAAAAAAAACAGAAAGGTCTGATTCTCTGGGGTAAATAACGGCCAAAATAATCACTAGATGGGAACTTTATTTTCGTAGCTGTACACAAAAAAAACAACCTTAAGTCTATATTGCTTTCCAACTAGCTTGTCAAACCATAGGGTAGTTGCCGGCAAATATTTCACCAAGCATTTATTTTTGCTTAATATTAAAGCGATCAATGGCTTCACTTATCAAACATGTTTTTGCATTGGTTTTTGACTTTGCAACAATTCTCTCTTATTCCTATCTCCATGACGGGGCCACTTTTATTTGCGCCAACCTGTACTATGTGTACAACGATTTTCTCAAATTGACATTACTTGTTGCCCTTGTTGGTTGTTTGGAATGGCTAAAGACTTTCATCCCTCTGTAGTAGCGGCTTGCTGTACGGATTTTAACTAAGTCCGAACCATTTTCTTTCTTTATTGCGGAGACAATTTCGCCGGAAGCCCAGTACAAATAGTGCTGAAAAACAGAATCATTTATTATTATTATTATTATTATTATTATTATTATTATTATTATTATTATTATTATTATTATTATTATTGTTGTTGTTGTTGTTATTGTTATTTTTTATCTCTCTATATAAAAAAAGTAAGCTCTTTTAAAACGTCCGGATCCATAAGCGGATGAAATATTCATCTTAGAACTCCATTCTTTTTCTGGAATGGGTGTCTCACTTGTATCTCGGACGAAATTTTCTTTTTCTCAAATTTCCAAAGAGTTTTTTTTTATTAAAAATTAAAATAAATCAAACGAAAACGTGATTATTTATGCATTTATAACATTACAGGAGAACATAAAAGGCTACGCACCGTCTGCCAAAGAAATTGGTGATTTGAGATGTTATATTTATGATCTTTTTAAAGAACAGTTGCTCTCTGTTCTGTTCTTTTAGAAAGAACAGTTCTTTAACCTGTTCTTTTTTACAAAAGTTGCTTTACATGTAGAAGAATTCAGGCAAACATAAATAAAATACATAATGAACGTAAAATAAAAAAAAAATCCGATCGGAAATATCATTTTTTAAGTAATATAACTTTAATAAGTTTTATTACTTATAAAAGTAATACAACTTAAAAATTATAGAATACTTTATGACAAAACTATTTTAAAATTTTAGTATATTATAAAAATTATTGGTAAGAAATAAAAGAAATAAAATATTTTTAAAGTAAATTTATGAAAATACATACAATAACGCAAACGTAATGAAAAAAAATTAAACATTTTTTTTTTGTATTATAAAAAACCAGTGAGCCATTGGGTTTTTTAAAAGAACCTAAGAGTAAAACATGCTAGGTTAATTCTTCGAAAGTGGAATCTTCCGTTTTAAGATAAAATTATTAGTTCTTATTTTTATCACATTAATTATGCTTATATAACGAAATTATCAAAATTTAAACGTAAAATCTTGTCTAAATACAAAATTAGTTTTTCAAAGAAAAGAAATTCAAAGAAAACACAGGTGGTTGAAGAATCTTCTATTTGATCAATATCAACTTGGGATGTACAGTCAAACCTCGATAACTCGACTTCCTATAAGTCGAATAATCCGCTAACTCGAACTTTTAATCAAGTCCCGAAACATTTCTATACTTTTCTTTAAAAAACTGTCTCGATAACTCGAAGTGAACATCTTCTAAGTCGAAGTTTTTTGTGATATATTTCCCTGGTAAAAAGCACAATTCAGCTCAAAACTTCGAATGCCAGTCCACTCAGGTGTTCCTCATTTCTTCTGTGAATTGCAATCGCTCCCATTGTCCCATTGGGGGCCCCTATTGTCCGAGAGGGTAAACAGGTGGAGTGGAGGGAAGGGGAGTTTGGAGTGTGACAATGTCACTGTCTTGGGGGAGGTTTTACTTTTGAGAATGTAGGGGGGAGGAGTACCTGTTTTGTGAGTGGAAATCGGGTCCCCCCCCCCCCTCCCCCCCGGCCGCGTGTAGAAAAGGTTGCACATTCCTAAAAAGGATTCCTAGTTGATCTTCTTTCGCTCTTCTTTCTTTGACTCCGTGAAGCTGCAGTTGCATATCCATAATGTCTAAGCGAAAATTGTGCACTCTTACTTTCGATCAAAAAGCAAAACTTATTTTGGAGATTGAAAAAAATCCTCAGTTGAAAAAGAAAGATGTGGCTGCTAAGTATGGCATACCTCCAAACACTTTATCTACGATTTTGAAAGATAAACAAAAGATTTTGAGCCGCCATGGATCGGGTGCCGACTCTTCTAGTAAACGCGCAAAAACGTGTGCTTTTCCTGACGTCGAAGCAGCACTCCTGAAATGGTTTGAGACTCACCGAAGCAAGGACATTCCCCTCAGTGGAGTGCTACTGAAAGAAAAAGCCATGGACTTCGCTCGCCTGCTGAAAGTCGATGGATTCAACGCCAGTACAGGATGGCTGGACAAGTTCAAAGCCAGGAATAAGATCGTGTTCCGCACCTTACATGGGCAAGCAAAGGACGCTTCAGATGAAACATGCGATAACTAGAGGCAGAGTTTGCCAAAGCTTCTACAGTCATATGAACCCAAAGATGTTTTCAACAGATGAAACCGGACTCTTTTTTAAATGCACGCCGAACAAGACAATGATGTATCGCAATGAAAAATGCTCTGGTGGCAAGCTTATCAAAGAACGGTTGACAATTCTGGTGGGGGCAAACGCCAATGGGATTGAAAAGCTGCCTTTGATGGTCATTGGAAAGGCAAAGAAGCCCCGGTGCTTAAAGAATGTGAAATCACTGCCCGTGGAGTACCATGCAAATAAAAAAGCTTGGATGACTTTGAACTTGTTCGAGATGTACATACGAAAACTGGATTCAAAGTTTTTCAACCAAAACAGAAAAGTGTTACTCTTCGTGGACAACTGTACTGCTCACGGTGATATCGCAAACTTGTCCGCGATAAAGTTGCTTTTCCTGCCGGCCAACACAACAGCAAAACTTCAGCCTGCTGATCAAGGCATCATCAAGTGCCTGAAGCATGCATATCGAAAGCGTTTAGTGCGTCAATTAATCGAGGAGGTGGAGAATGGCGTAGAGCACAAAATCAATGTGCTAGATGCCATGCGACTAATTTCGAGCTCCTGGGAGAGTGATGTTTCTCAAATGGTAATCGAGAACTGTTTTAAGAGCTGTGGTTTCTTCAGTACAAAGGATAATGAAGCGAGAATAGACAGCTGGGATCCCTTTGAAAGCATGGATGATATGGACTGGGAAGACTGGGAAAACGATTTCATGTGCATTGATGACAACATTGAAGCATCAGAACCCTTGTCTGACGAGGCAATAGTAAATGCAGTTTGCGGAGTGCCCGTAGGAGATGAGGATGAAGATTAGAAGAGGCCGAAATCCCCCCCCTCACCTCCAACAAGCAAACAAGCACGGGACGCTGTTTATATCCTACAACAATACCTGGAAACCACCGAAGGTACAGACAGCACCCTATTTAACTGTGTTCAAAAATTAGGTGACTTTGTAAATGCCAATAACCTTAAAAAACAACCAGAAATAACTGCTTTTTTAAATGAAATTTACATGGTATGCATATAAGTAATGAGTAATTAATATCTATGTATACTAATTAATATGTAATGAGGCCAAATTTTTGGAGTTTCAATAAACCTTTTAACCCCATTCTTCTCTTATTGTTTACATAGGCTATAAAATTGAAATGCATACAAGTATTATTATGGCACATATAAAACCAGCTCGACCCACCTCAAGTGCCAGTAAAGAGGAATGGGGGGTAACTTCGATAACTCGAACTTCGGATAAGTCGAATATTTTTTAGGGTCCCTTGGAACTTCGAGTTATCGAGGTTTGACTGTATTATCCATTTCAGTCCATTTAAAGCATTTTCCTTCGATTCTTTCTGCATACTGAAGATCGGGAAAAGCTCGTTAAAAAAATCCCTTGTACTTTCCCAACAAACATTATGTACTCCCAGAAGAACCCAGTCATTTTTTTGGGGGAATCCCGTGATTTTTTTTTTTTTTTAATTACTTGGTCTATTTCTGTGTACTTTTATGTTGTTTACTTGGGTCACATATCCTTAATTGGTTTGGGTCAAGTATCCCAAGTTTAACTTTTATTGATTAACCCCAAAACAAAGAAATTTGCGAATAATTACATTAGCACTATTATGCACGTAATTGTAGCTAATAGCATGAACAAAACAAGTAACTAATTGAAAAAATCTTTCCTTTAAACCAAAAAAAGTTGACCGAAAAATCTTATGGCGCCAAAAATTTACTTTCAGTGCATGAAAACGTATTTCTTCGTATAGCTAAACACATACGCAATGATTCAGTTGGGTTTTCCCCATGTGGTCAGCTGATTGAAAGGAAAGAAGTGATCTTCCTACTCATAAATCTTTTCCAATGCTGAGAAAAAGGCATTGGGCCATGTATCCTTATGGGTCAAATGTCCCCAGTTCCTCCTATTATTCGTCAGACATTTTGGTTCTGCGCAGACCGTTTATAAATACAGCTTTGTCTTCTGTCTGTTGGCAAATTTCCCATTGAATTAACATTGAAATTGTGTTTTAGTCATATATTTAAATTATCATATTAACAATAGCATGATAAACTATTTGATTAATATTAATAAATAAAGGAAAATTTATTATTTTTTTTTAATCAGTTTGGATTGACGTCGTAAAATGCAGCACAATGTGATTCTTTGATTAATCAGTATTTGTTTACAAATTCGACAGTATATTTTTTGCACACAAATGAGGTAGTTTTAATTTACATTTCTGATTTTTTAGTGTAGAGTAGTTTCATGTGTTTTTTTAATTAATAAACTAGCTTTATAAACCCGGCGTTGCAGGGGTGTACCCTTAATAACGGTGATTGTTTCTCTTTATATGTAAACATTTATTTCATACTAATTTATCCCTTCTCCACTGGTCAGAACTCCATAGGTATATTAAAATTACCTCCCATTCTAATATCAGCATTAATTTTTAAAAATTGAAGTCCGATTGTATCCAGGCCCTTCTAGAGTTAGAGGGCTTTCCCATAGGCCGTGTTAAAATTTTCAAAATAGCTATGATATAATGGTCAGTTTCTATTTGCCCTCTTACACCCGAAAATGCCCCAAATGTGGTAAACATTCCCCTCCATATTTAACCACCCGACAGGGCTGGAGAGCCAAGTCGGTAAAGGCGTTCGCCTCGCATGCGATAGGTCCCAGATTCGGGTCCGGACATCATAAAAATAACTAAGTTTTTTATTTTAAGTAGTTAGTTTTTATTAGATCTAGAATAGTTATCGCTTTTAAAGTCATGATACATTGTAGCAATATCTCCTCTTCTTACTATTTATAAACATCAATTAAATTAAATTCGGAAACCAAAAAAAATCAAAAGATTTAAATTCAATAAATAAAATAAAATAATGATATTCAAATAACAATCTTACAAATTAAACTCACGTGCTTACGTAATTATACTTAATTTTGGATCACGCTGTACGCGCTGAAATTTCTTTTAAATTAGAAAACGAAATTTATAAATTAAAAGTTCATAACTATGCTATTCCTATGGAGAAATCGGCTCACGTTTTGCCTTCCTACACCTGTTCGGGTTCGAATTTCGAAAAATCGCTTCTTAAATGACGCCTACGATTTTAAAAAAATATTTTCCTAAAATTTGGTAGCCCTACCTCCAGTAGTTTCGGCTGGGCTTTGATACGTGAATGAATGAATCAGTCAGTCAGTCAGTCATTCAGTCAATCAGGACTTTGCCATTTATATATATAGATATTATAGATAATTAATTATTATATAGATTATTATAAATTATATAGATTATTATTATAGATTATATATATAGATTATTATTATAGATTATATATATAGATTATTATTATAGATTATATATATAGATTATTATTATAGATTATACATATAGATTATTATTATAGATTATATATATAGATAATTATTCTTCGAACTGCAAATAAATTAAGCGGACGATAGTTAATATAAATTTAGTTTG
The DNA here is from genome assembly GCA_019343175.1 of Oedothorax gibbosus. Classification (NCBI taxonomy): domain Eukaryota; kingdom Metazoa; phylum Arthropoda; class Arachnida; order Araneae; family Linyphiidae; genus Oedothorax; species Oedothorax gibbosus. The sequence goes on from JAFNEN010001201.1 coordinate 72,859, forward strand.
CGAAAGGAATTTAATGAAAATAGTTGATTCTGGATTTTAAAAGTTACAACTGGATGCTGTGTTTGAGGATTTTTTCTAATGTGTATAAATCTTGTGTGGGAGCGGTTATAGGTGACAATTATTATTTGAAGTAGGCTATTTTAGTTCGTTTTAAACTTATGTTAATAATTGTACATATTATATACATCACTAAAATATAATCACTGTTTGGTTTATTATTAACTAATGAAGATATCAGTCAACAGAAAAGGACAAATTTATTGCAAATGTTGGGATTTAGAAAATAATTGCATTAAGTCAAATTGAAATACATTTTTTTAAAACTTTCCTCAATATGATGAATTCACTTACATGATCGACGTCCAGGAAGTAGGAATGCAATGGTTCCCCGGAACTGTAGATAACCCGTCGTTGAGTTCCATCGAATTTCGCTTTATTCAAATTCTGCAACTCACGGTCAAGCCAGTAAATCGTGCGACCATATATATCTGCACAAATAGTTGTATTGAATAATATAAGGAAATTCTGAATATTACGTATAGAAAAAGTTCTTGAACACGGAAATCTTGAACAAAATTAAACAGAAAGTAGTAGCTGCAAAAGAGTTAGGGGGCGACGGCGACCATAAATTACGTGATGCGATTTTGACGATTTTTTGCCTCCCTCTAACGACCCATGGTGATATTTCATGATATTTGGCTCGACCCCCACTCCCCCCTCCCACGTATTCTCACGTGACATTAGAAGAAATTCATAACTTCATTCCGTCCATTCCAGGATTTTACTGTGGGTTTAGGTGATGATTTCTTCATTGATGGTTCTGTTGATTGCAAATATGCATATTTAAGCTATTTCCGTGAATTATAACTATGATGGTTGTTCAAGACCATCGTACTAGAGCTACATATTAGGTTTTTGTTTTCATTTTTTCGCCAAATACGTTGCTAAACTCGCCAAATTCTTACCTAAACGCTCCAAATGATCTTTTTTTTCAAAATTTATAAGCTGGTTTGTTGTTCGAAGGACATTTTGCTAGAGCTGTATAATAAGAGTGTTTGTAGCTATATCTCTTTTCTCGCCAAATTCTTACCAAAAACGCGCCAAATGAGCTAAAAGGTTTTATATGTTTATGAGGGAAATTCCGATGACTTTTATGAGAGCATTTTATAGCGTTTTTTATTTTTTATTTTTAAGGTGGTATAAGTAACAGGATTTTATACATTATAATGAGCGGAAACAATAACATAAAATTATTATCCTAGAATGGATTAAATGGTAAATATACTTGGATCGATTACAACTTTTTTTTAGTCTGTGCCGAATTTACGAAGCCTTTTTTTTTTCATTATAATTAAGTATTGAATGCCATGTGATTTTTTTTTTTTTTTTTTTGTATTTTAATATGTTGGTAGTCGTTCTGAGAGTATGATACTCTATAGGAAAAGACAACATAAAAATTGAATATTTATTATTATAAATGGTTATTTGTTACCTATGGAAAGGCCTTCAGGGTGACGCAGGGATTCTGAAGCGATTACAATTCTGTTGGTGCCATCCACGTCACAACGTTCGATTTTTTTACTACTTCCAACGTCGGTCCAAAACAATATACTAAAAAATAAATAATAGCGCAATAACATCTTGAGAAAAAGACGCACACATACACACACCATGCAACACGATGTGAAAATCGGGCAAATCTTAGCTGAAATAGAAAATTTTAGGTTTTGAAGTTACAGTAGAGTCCCAGTTATTCAAAATCCGGCTTAACCGAAAGGCAGCGGAATTTTTCTGTGCTAAATATGAAGTGTACGCATAAATAAAGAAATACACAAAAAATAAATACGCACTTACAAAGTTGGATTTATTTCTCAAAATATGCAATTTTTTTCACTGCTTAATTTTGGTTCGTTTTAATGCAGCCCTTTCCCACCTTCTTTTAAACAAGAGAACGTCTGAAGTACTGCCTTCTAGAGATGTGAAAAAAAAGAACACCATGTTCTTTTGAACAGGTTCTTTAAAAAGAACTGGAGCAGTATGTTCTTTGCTTTTGAAAAAACCTGTTTTTCTATAAATTAATGATTTTTCATCAGAACTTAATTTAACACTTTAAAGCATTTCTACTTTTGAAATTATAGATTTCAATCATAAAATTATTTTCTTTTTAAACAAAAAAAAATACGGTCATTTTCTAAGTTCGTCATTCGAAATTTCATCTGACAAACTGTTCTTCTAAGCAATGTAACACTGTTAGAGAACTCACGTTTGAGACACTTTTTTTAAAGTAGTTTTTTAAACTAGTTTATTTTGCATGGTTTATAACTTTTTAAAAAATGAAATTGTAGCACAGCCTTTTAATTGGAATTCTTTAAATTGAACAATTATTTATTGATAATAATTCTTGTATTTCTTAAATTGAAAGTGAAGCTTTGCATTGAAATCTTATTGTTGTAAGCTGCTAAGGCATTATGCAAGTCATTAATAATATTTTATTTGATATTATTTTGTACATTAATTTATTATTTGTATAAATTTTATTAATTATTTTACAAATTATTTACATATATTTTATTATTAATACTTTTTGTAATGTTCTTTAGATGTATAAAATTGCTATGTGACGATACCAAATTCTTGTTTTAAAACTTTTTTTATTGTTAATTTTTATCATGTAAACTATGAATATATAATGTAATTTAGTATTAGGGTGTATAAATTTTTATGTTTTTTAGAAAAAAATTTATAGTGATATACATGTTTTATTATTAGATTCATAAATTTTTTATGTAAATATTTTAGGAAAAAAAATTATATAGTAATAAATGTTTTATTATTAGGTGTAATAAATTTTTTATGTAAATATTTTAGAAACAATTATTTAATAAATGTATGTATTTTTGTTATAATTTAGTATTGATCAATATTATATTATTATCATTATAATTTCTAATTAATTCTAATTAATTAATATTAATCTAATTTTAATAACGTGAAAAATACTTTTCTATACAATAATTTGTACCCCAAAGTTTTTTTTGCTTTTCTGTTACGTTTGCATTATTGTATGCATTTTCATAATTTACTTCACAAATATTTTATTGCTTGTGTTCATTAACAGTAATTTTTATACTCTACTAAAATTTTAAAATAGTTTTGTCATAAATTGATTAAACAACTTTAAGTTGTATTATTTTTTTTAAATAATAAAACTTATTAAAGTTATTGCATAAAATTATACTTCCGATCGGATTTTTTTATTTTACGTTCATTATGTATTTTATTTATGTTTGAATAAATTCTTCTTCGTGTAAAGCAACTTTTGTAAAAAGAACAGGTTAAAGAACTGTTCTTTTAAAAAGAACAAAACAGACAGCAACTGTTCTTTAAAAAGAACATAAATATAACATCTCTATTGCCTTCATGTACGCTTCAAAACGTTTCAATGTGTAGTGGCCGATGATGGATTTTAATAAACTTTAAAAAACTTATTTCTTTGTCTTAACTACTTTATTTCAAAGAACAGACTTCACTTTTTTACACCAATTCGAAAACAAATCTTTTCCATTTCCACAAAACTACTGATGCCACCGCACATTTGCTTTTACACAATCGTCTGCACGTTTTCAGTTATTTATTTAATCTGAGTGTGACCCTTACACCTTCCCCCTAAAATCATATTATATCCGAAGATCTAATATGGTGACAATGCATAAAGGGTCACACTTTACATTAGAATACCTATCTACACACACATAACTATACTCACTACCACTACAGTCATAGGCTTGATAACGCGTCCGCATTGCATAGTTTTGATCCCTTTATATGGCTCGCTATGATGTCGTGTCGTTGGATCGCCAACGCCCATCTCTGCAACCTTGGGCTTTGGGGCGCAGCACTCGTGAGGAACACCAGCGGATTATGATCCGTCAGTAAGTAGATCTTTGCTCCACACAGCAAGATTTCAAATCTCTTCAACACCCAAACAATAGCAAAGGCTTCGCGTTTAATTGTCGACCACTTTTGTTGGGTTTGATTCAGCTTCTGACTTCCAAAGGCTATGGGGTAAATGTTTCCTTTTTCATCCAGTTGACCTAAACAACATCCAACTGCCGTCTGAGAAGCATCAGTATGTAAGTAATATGGTTTCTCTATATCTGGTACTTGCAACTCTGTAATTGAACATAGCGCTGTCTTCAACTCCTCGAATGCACCTTCAGCCTCTTTGCTCCATGGAATATCATTTGACACCATCTTTTTTTGGGTTCCGTTAGTGGCAGGGCAATCCTTTCAAAATTCGGGATGTACTGCCTGTAGAAGTTGCACAATCCCAAAGCACTTCTCAGCTGCTTCTTTGTCTTTGGTGCTTACAAGTTTCTGACCGCTTCTATTCTTTCTCTATCTGGGACATGTCTACCTGCACCGATAACATGTCCTAGGTATTTGACCTTTTGTCTTGCAAAATCACACTTTTCTAAATTCACTGAGAAATTGAATTGCTCCAATCTTTTGAAAAATTCTTCCAAGTGCTTTAAATGTTCCTCCCACGTATCGGAAAATATTGCTAAATCATCAATATATGCACATGCAAAGTCAAGTCACGCATAGGCTGTACTACTTTAGACATAGCTCGTTGATAAGTTGCAGCAGAAGTCTTTAATCCAAATGGCATTACATTCCATTGGTACTCGATGAGTTCGAAAAGCTGTGAGATGTTTGCTCTTGTCTTCCATTGGTATCGCCCAATATCCTTTTAGCATATCGAGTACAGTAATAAACTTCTTCTTTCCTACCAAGAAATTCAACTCCATCATATTTTGCATTGGATAAGCATCAGGTACAGTCACTGCATTCAAGCTTCGAAATCTATGCACAACCGAATTGTTCCGTCCTTCTTATACACAACGCTACAGGGTGCGCTATCTCACTTACTGCAGGTCAATCAATCCAACTCTAGCAGTTCATCTATTTGTGCATCCACTTTCCTCTTTAGGTTTTCGGTATCCTATAAGTTTTTGGTTTAATGGTTTCCTCTTCAGCTTTTAGCTTTATACATGCTCTCCTACTTTAGCTCTCTTAATTTTTCCTGAAAATACCGCTTTGTATTGCAGTAAAACATTCTTCAGTTGATTTTGTTGTACCTCTGGCAGGTAGTCCAAGTTCACTCTTTTTAAGACTTCATCATTCTTCTTAGCTACAGGGTTTATTGGAGTTTCATATAGCTCACCAAATTTCTCATCCCCGTCATAAACAACTCCAACAGTCTGAATTCTTGCTCTGTATTCTCTCATCTTGTTTACATGAAGTAACCTTAAATTCCCTCAGGCATCTTCAGGTAATACGAATTTGGTTTCGCCTTTCTTACAACCTTATCTGGACCTATCCACCTAACATACAATTTATTGGTTGAATCAGGTACGAGCACAAGCACTTGATCTCCTGGTACAAATTCTCGATGTTTCCTTCTACTATTATAGTATTTGGCGTAATTACTTTGCTGTATCTCACTTGTTAATTTGGCATTTTTCGTTGCAATTTCTAACTTCTCTCTTAGTTCTTCCAAATAGTTTTCTACTGATCCTTTCATATTTACAGGTAACAATACTTCTCCAGTCCAAACTGATTTCCGTATAGACAATGGACCTTTTGGTTCTCTTCCATACATCAGCAGAAAAGGTGGTACTCCTGTAGTTGCATTTGGAACTTCTCTATAAGCCCACAATAAAAAAGGAATGTGCCTTACCAACCCCTACCCTCTTCTCTAATAATTGGTGCAACATATTCTTCAAAGTTTGGTTCATCTCTCAATTAAACCATTTCCTTCCGGATGATACGGTGTTGTAAATCGTGGACAAGCTCCTAAATCTTCAGAATTCTTGTGTTAAACTAGCTGTAAAATTTGTTGCATTGTCCATCACGATTACTTCTGGTACTCCGGTCCTACTGAATATTTCTAGCAATGCTTCACATGTACTCTTAGCCGTTAGAGATTTTAGTGGGACAGCTTCTGGCCATCTAGAATGTTGATCCATCAAACAAAGTATGTACTTATGTCCTTGTGATGATACCGGATCTATGGGGCCAATTAGATCTACGTTCACCACTTGAAATGGTAGTTCAGGACGAGACACAGGTGTTATCGGAATCTTGTCAACAGAACGAATTACTTTTCTGCACTGACAACCATGACAAGAACTACAATATGCTTTAATCTCCCTGACCATTCCCGGCCAATAAAAGGAAAACTTGATTCTCTGAATCGTTTTATGGGCTCCTAGATGTGCTCCGAATGCTGATTCATGAGCATCGCCAGTATTTTGCTTCTTCTCACTTCAGGAATCACTAGCTATCTTATCTTATTTCCACACATATTATCTTCATGGTAAAGGATATTTTTTCTACAACATACCCTCCTTTATTTTGTTTGGCCAATTTCCATACTTCCTGAAGAGTACTGCAAGTTTGTTGCTGTTTCCTGAAATTTTTCTGGTTTGCTTTCGTCATCCTTAGCATTATACTCTCTTATTTTTGGCTCACATTCTTCTGTTTCAATATTCACAGTAGCATCCAACTTTTCCTTTTGCGAATCCGACCTTAATTTCATAGTGGCTGTGAATCTAGGACTATATACTCTCTCCTGCTCCAATAATGCTTCATAAGTCTCAGTATCCAATAATATATCAGCACTCAACCCGTCCACAGTTGCCACAACCGTTTTAATTACCGGTGTAATATACGAACTTGTCACCAAACCAATTTCCACTTCTTTTAGTTCAGCCTTCAAACAATCACCAAACGCAGGTTGTAACATTATATGTCTTTTGTAATCAACTTCTTTCCCTACTACACTGCTTTTAAACACACTAATTTGTGCACCAGAATCTACTACTGCCTCATATTCTGCTCCACCATATGAAATTTTTACTATTTTCAGATCGGACATTTTTGGTTGAACTGCATTCCTTTCTTGTTTTCCAGTACAACTTCGCCATTGAATTTTGCGATGACCACTTTGCCTTCGATCTCCTTTTCTTCAACTACTTTGACCTCAAGACATTGGCTTCTGCGACCTTTACTTCAGAAACTTTATATAGCTTCGGTCTTTCCCTTCCTTCTTTATTCTTATCTCTGCAAAACCTTGCTAAGTGCCCAGAACTTCCGCAATTAAAACATGTAACTGGTTTTTGGAAGGAATTTCTCTTATCAAATCCTCCGCGGTTGTTATGCTCATATCTGTTTCCTTCACCAGATGCATTATTTCTATATTGAACATGTTAGGTTTTCCCTGATAGACATTCCTATATGGTTGAAATGCAGGAGCTTTATTGGACTGGTTATATTGCCCACATTTTCATATCCATCTAACTTCTCAGAAAGAGCATCAACTGTAATAATTTTACCCCATTCATCAATAAAATGTTCTGCATATCTCTTGATACTTGTTCCTTCGTCTGCTCTGTAATGACAAGTTGTTTTAGACTTTCAAAATCGTTGATTTTTAGTCCTATAATCCACTCATTAAAATAATTCGCCAATTCAAATCCAAAATCTCGCCAAGTGTTTTCAGATGACTTACAGTGCCTCTTAAACTTTATTTTAAACGCTTCCGGGCTCAATTTAAATCTTTTTAATAACATACTCTTCACGTACTCATAGTCATTGGCTTTTTCCTCTGGTTCCCTGGCAATCAAATTCGCCATTTCTAACGGCAATAGTCCAACAAGATTTGTCACCCAATCTTGTTCTTTTACCTGAACTCTTCGTGCTTGTCTTTCAAATAATATGAGAAAAAAAACTAATATCGCCTTCTTTAGGATCAAACTTACGCATTAGTTTTTTCAATCCAACTTGAGCTTGTTCTTGGCACTCCTCCATTCTGAGAGACCATTTCTCTTGCATCACCATTCTTGGACATCGATGCTTCAATCTTTAACTTTTCTAATGCAAATTCATTTTCTTGGCGCAACTTTTCCAATATGAACTCGTTTTCTTGGCGTTTAATTTCTTCTTGGCGTTTAATTTCTTCTTGGCGCTTAATCTCCTCTTCTTGGCGCTTAATCTCTTCTTGGCGCTTAATTTCTTCTTGGCGCTTAATCTCTTCTTGGCGCAACGTTTCTTCCTCTCTTTCACTAACTATTCTTTCTAATAAGTTTTTCACAAATCCTTCCTCATACTCAGCACTCTTTAAAATTATATTTCTTAACTCAACAACTTTCATATCTTTCGTTACAGTTTCACCTAATTCTTCCGCCAAACACTTCAAATCTACTTTCATTGCTTTTGCTAAAAACGACATTTCTCATTCACGACTCTTCAAAATAACTTCTAATAAACACAAAACAACTTTCGAACTATTCAAAATAACTTTGTTAACTAAACTTCCATTACTATATAACTTCTTTAAAACAACTGTTAGAATATCCTAAATGGATTCACTCACTATCAAGCCGTTGGCTATCTTCTCAATCTTCACTTACTTACTTACTTATGCCTCTTTTACTCCAACATGGAGCAAAGGGCCTCCGTCATGGTCCGCCACCTCACCCTGTTGGCAGCAACGGTCTTAATCTCTCCCCATGACTTGTTAAGTTCTTTTACTTCCTTGGTGATTGTTCTACTCCACGTTGTTTTTGGCTTCCCTCTTTTTCTTTTGCCTTGAGGATTCCATTCTAAAGCTTCCTTTACTTTGAATTTTTCGAGCTTGCGTAGCACATGTCCGATCCTCCGCCATTTTCGTTTTCTAATTTCATATTCTTTTGGTTTTTGATTACATGTTTTTAATATTTCAGCATTTGTTACTTTATGGAACCACTTGATTTTAAAAAAATTTCGAAGGCATTTGTTAATAAAGATTTGAAGTTTTTTCAGGTTTGTTTTGTTCCCATGCCATATTTCAGCTCCATATAATAATATGGATTTTACATTTGTTTTAAAAATTCTTATTTTAGTTGAAAGTGAGATATTTTATTATTCCGGAATTTATTGAGGATAGAAAAGCTTAGTCGAGCTTTATTTAATCTGTTTAATATATCCTCGTTAGTTCCTCCCTCATTGCTAATTATACAACCTAAATATGTAAAAGTATTTACTTCTTATATTATTTTATTGTCTAAATAGATGTTATTTGTCTGTTTTGAGTTAATTTTCATAATTTTTGTCTTTTTTTGGTTTATATTTAACCCTAGTTTCCTTGCCTCCTGATTTAGAATTGTTTGCATGGCTTGGAGAGTGCTAGACATCAAGCTAAGATCGTCTGCAAAGCAGAGATCAGTCAGATGTTCGTTTAAATTCCACCTTATACCTTTTTTGTTTGGTAGCTTCTTCATTATATAGTCAATGACAATCAAAAAGATTGTGGGGGTAAGTATGCATCCCTGACGAACACCAGATTTTACATCAAAGGCATGTGATTGGTGTCCATCCAGCATGAATGACTCTGATGTGATAATTTTCATATATATTTTTGATAATATTTATAAAGCATTCAGGGATTCCATAATATTTGAGAAGTTTCCATAATGTATCTCTATGGATACTATCGAAGGCCTTTTCAAAGTCAATGAAGTTCATGTACACTGTAGATTGCCATTCGATTGATTGTTCTGTAATTATTCTCAGTGTTGCAATATGGTCTACACAAGACCGGTTGGCTCTGAAACCAGCCTGTTCTGGTCTTAATTTCCTGTCTATTTCTTTTTTCTTTTTCGAGAATTATTCTTGTAAAAACTTTACTGGTAACATTTAGCAAGGTAATTCCTCTCCAATTGTCACAATCAGATAATCTCTTTTTTTGGTAGTTTAACTATTAGTCCCTCGTCCCAATCTTTTGTCCATTTTTCATTTTCTAAAATTTTATTAAATAGGTCAGTCAAAACTTCAGATGCCATCTCTGAATTCTCCTTAAAGAGTTCCCCGGTAGGTTGTCACTGCCAGCAGCTTTACCACATTTTAGCAATTTTATTGCTTGTAGCACCTCATGTTTTGTAATTGGACCTGTGTTTACGTTCAAATGTTCCAGCGGTTGTTCCGGGATGGCCTCAATACCGTTGGTCAGATCTGTTCAAAGTCCCCTGAAAATGCTCAACCCATCTTTTTGTTTGTTCTTCCTTGGAGGTGAGCTTTATACCCTGTTTATTTTTGATTGGTTTTTCAATTACTCTTTTTTTACCAGCTATTTGATATGTGATATTGTATATCCTTCTGGCGTCATTATTTTTGACAGCATCTTCTGCCTGTGCTGCAAGATTATCAAAAAAAATTCTTTTATATTGCCGTGCACTCTTCTTGCATTCTTTATTTATTAACTTATATTGTTCCTGTAGTTCTGATAAGTTGGCTTCGTTGCAATTTTTTCCAACAATTTTCCCACGAATTTCACGTCTATCACTAACTAAATCTTTAGTTTTTTCAGAAATCCACTCTTTATCTCCAAATTTCTTTTTTCCAATAACCTCATCTGCTGTCCCAACAAATGTTTCCTTTATTTTTTTCCATTCCTCTTCCATATGAAATTCAGCAATATCGCCCAAAGCTTCAAATCTGTTTTTCAGATTTAGCCTAAAAGACTTTTTAACATCCATGCTTTTGAGCCTCTCAAGGTTAAATCGCAATCGGCTACATTCATTCTTAAGTTTAGCCAATTTTGTTTTTATTTTCCCCACAACTAGTAGGTGGTCTGTATTTGCGTCAGCCCCTCTCATAACTCTCACATCCAGTAAAGATCTTTTAACTTTTTGTCAATAGTGATGTGGTCAATTTGGTTCTTTGATTTTCTGTCTGGAGATATCCATGTTGCTTTATGGATATCCTTGTGTTCGAATATCGTTCCTCCGATGCATAAGTTGTTAAAAAGACAAAACTCTAAAAAGAGTTCTCCGTTTTCATTCCTTTGTCCAAGTCCATTTCTTCCCATCGTACTCTCTACACCAAAATTGTCAGTGCCCACTTTTGCATTCATGTCTCCAATAATTATCAAAAGGTCTTTTGAACATGTATTATCTTTTGTATCTTGCAAAGAATTATAAAATGTTTGCTTCTCTTCATCGGTTGCATTATTTGTAGGGGCATATACATTTATGACTGTTATATTTTTTTGCTTTCCTCTGAATCTGGCTCTTATTATTCTTTCGGAGACAGGATCTCATTCCATTAGAGATTTTCTAGCATTTTTTGAGAGCATAAAAGCAACCCCCTTACAGTGTGCATCTTCCTCATTTTCATTTCCAGAATAGATTACAGATATTCCGTCTGTTAGCATAGTCTCTCCACTTGTGTTCCATCGTGTTTCACTGAGTCCTAGTATGTCTATGTTGTATCTCAAGAATTCGGATTTTACTTGCGAGACTTTTCCTGTTTCATACAATGTCCTTACATTCCAACAGCCAATTTTTGTGACGTTCTTTGTAGAAAAAATTTTAGCAGTCGTCTTCATCCTCCTGCTTGCTTCCAAAGGGCTTTCACACTCAGGATTCATATTAACTGCATGCGTCATATCAGAGAGAGAATTATCGCCGTCCACCAAGGTGGACAGGCCTTCCATGACTTCGGTTTCTGTAACATGTTTCTTTTTTACGGGGTAGGGTTGTTAGCCCCACGCCCAACCCCCAACCTGGAGGACCAGGGTGTTCCTCTTGGTCTGGTGTCTCCCCTCCGACCTGTCCGGGATGGGTGACCCTGACAGTAGCTAAGCTACCGCCTGCATAGCTCTCGGGATGAACAACACACGCAAGCCACCGCACTACAACAAAATGAGAACTCCTTCGCGGGGTCTCAATATTCACAGTTCTTCAAAATTATTCGAAATCCATTGGGGTTTCCCCGCACATGTATGTAGTGGCCGATGATGGATTTTAATAAACTTTAAAAAACTTATTTCTTTGTCTTAACTACTTTATTTCAAAGAACAGACTTCACTTTTTTACACCAATTCGAAAACAAATCTTTTCCATTTCCACAAAACTACTGATGCCACCGCACATTTGCTTTTACACAATCGTCTGCATGTTTTCAGTTATTTATTTAATCTGAGCGTGACCCTTACACTATGTAACTAATTGCCTGATCTTAGATTTCTGTAACGAGGCGAACACTCTATATGGAGTCAAATTTTCTCTTCGCCAGCGTTTTTCTAGTCGTGAAGTGGATGATTCTTGATTATCCAAAAATTCCTATGGAATACCGATTAAACAAAATTGGTCCGGTCCCATACCTATAGGATAAGCGGGAATCTACTGTATTGAAGTTACCTTTACATAATTGCCTTTAAATGTGTGGATTGATTTATGTATCAGTAGTTGAAAGCCGTATAGTGTGTTCACACTCCTAGTTTTCTTTCTTCTGAAGGTGATTTTATTCTTTCTCCTTGTTGTGGCGTTATCTCCTCATCTACTGACGGTACTTATAAGTATCATTTATAAGGCTCTGTTTTTACTTTTCATTGTTCAGTCGGAGAGATTGGGGGCAATGTGAAATTTTTCGATTGAACTGTACGGTTTTAAAACATCAAAGTCTACAAAGGTAAAGTAAATTGTTCAGAAAAATTTAACTTTAATTGCCTGCGTCAAATCGTCATGTCCTGACGGTACTTATAAGTACTATTTAAAAGAACATTGTTTTACTTTGCATTGCTCGTTTAAAGGAAAATAGATGGTAGTGGGAATTTAAATATTGCAGTCTTCAGTTTCAAAACATCGAAGACTAAAATGGTAAATCCTATTCATTCATCAAAATTTCGTTGTTGGTCAGTGTAGCTAAACTATTATAAATAGAAAAGAAGAAAAACGAAAATAAATTCATCATAAAGTGCATTTTATGTTCCAACTATTTTTTAGCCGTGAAATATTATTATGGATTACACAGATATCTTTAAAATGGGCAACAACAAATAATAAAATTTCAATCTTTATTCAGTGCATTAAATGATTAATATGCCTTGCCTCAAGTTGTGCTTTATTTTGTGCAGTAATAAAGGTTCAAATAATTATTTATGGCAGCGAGACATCGGCAATAAATAAAACAGAAGGAAATCTACTACTGATTTTTGTCAGAAAGATCTATCTTTGGAGCAGTTAAAGAAAATAACTCATGGATCATGAAGTATATAACAAGTACAAACGACACACTGAGAGTTAAAAAATCCTATACAGAAAAAGATGGCTGGGACAAGTTTTTCGACGTGAATATTCAAAACCTGCTGAAAAATTGTCAATTTCAAGAATTGAAGATACAAGGAGAAGAGTGAGACCAGTGATTGAACAATGGACAGTTTAGAGGAGGATTTGAAGGAGTTGGGAACAAATAATAAAAGATGGCTGGGACACGTTTTTCGACGTGAATATTCAAAACCTGCTGAAAATTGACAATTTCAAGAATTGAAGATACAAGGGAGAAGAGTGAGACCAGTTACAAGGTGATTGAACAATGGACAGTTTAGAGGAGGATTTGAAGGAGTTGGGAGTGCAAAGATGAAGAAGTCTGGCTGCAAGTCGTCCTGCCTGGAAAAAGCAAATTAGGAAAGCCTTGGCCTGGGCTAGGCTGTAGCTCTGTTGAAGAAGAAGAATAAAGGTGCTTTAATACACTGCTGAAAACAATTAGAGGAGCACTTTACGTACTTTTGTTAACCCTTTCAGTCCCAACTTTTTTTTTCCTAAAAATCTGAACTTTGTTAAATAGATTCGTTATGCATCCAGAATGACATGGTAAACAACAGAAGGAAAAATATTAACTTTTTAAGTAAAATTTTAAGGAAAAAAGATTGGAAAGATCATAACTTTTGAATAAATTATAACAATATTTTTTTTAATCTTTGTTTGTTAAAAAAGTTAAAATCAATTTTTAAACATCTAAAACCGCAAGCATGAAGTTTTTAGAATCAATTAATTTAATAAAACTGTTTTAGAGTGAATTTTATTTTACTATGTTTCTCATTGTTGTTATGACTAATCCTCCTTGGTCTGACGAAGTCAGACCTTGACTCTTAGAAAGTCGTAGACCAGAATAGGGGATAGGTAAACATCATCTCTGGAAAGACACAGTCCAAAACATGTTCGGGAGAGGCCTACTGAACATGACATTTAGGGCAGGTTGCGTAGATATTCCTCCCCTCCGAGAACAAGAGACATTTTAGATGGTCACTTGCCAATCTGGCTATTGCAGTGCAGGAGGCTCTGTCACAATTGAGAACCAGTGAAGAGCCCGGCTCTTTGCCCGCATACCAGTGATGACTGGGAAGTATTCTACACTCCTTCGAAATTTCAGAGTTGACAATGGATTGATGTTCAAGAAGGTAAGGGTTGAAGGGGGGGGATTGGAGTGACTACAACCCTCCTTGGCATGTTACGTTGATTCCCATACCTGGTAAAAATTGGATAACATGGCAAAGCAATTCTTTCGCAAAAGTTGTGATTTCAAAACGAATGCATTATCTCTATGGGACTGACAGTCCCTCTTAAATACTTTTGTAAACAAATACTGAATAATCAAAGAATCACATTATTCTACATTTTAGGACGTCTATCCAAACTGAGTTACATCGTCAAACACTAAGGCCATTGTATTCTTCACTGATTTCCAAACTTTAAAAAAATTATTAAAAATACTTAATATATGATTTTCAAAAAATTTATTCTTAAAATGCATTCTACTTCTTTTGTTCTTTAAAATGGTGCCAGAAACTAGTGGCCTTTAATAAAATTGTGGCCGTAATTTAGCTGAGAAGATTCTCCATAGGGATACCATTACGATTTCCAAGGGGTGAAATTCGGCTTCATGACTCTTAAGCCATGCGTTCCCCTAATCATTTTCAGCAGTGTACTTACCCTTCTACCGGATGAAGCACAATGATCTTGAGTTCGGCTCCCTCCTCACGTTTGATGACGGTTCTTCTCTCGGATCCGTCTAACTTGGCCACTTCGACACTCTTCTCTTGAATGTTCGTCCAGTACACGAGGTCGCTCAGCCAGTCGACTGCAATTCCGAACGACTCCACTGACTCCACAACAGCAGTCTTTGTACCGTTTTGCGATCTGTATCAGATATCCAACTGTTATGTTAAAACTTTTTTTGAATTCTTTTGTAGTAGATTCAATTTTTTTAAAAAAAATCATTGTTATTACTGGCTTATTCCATGTAACTGTAGAGTAAGTCACAATTTAAGAGGAGCTTACAAGCTTTTTAAATTCGTAAAATAAATTAAATAAACACGTTACATTATTTAGTTGTGATAAGTGTAGATCAGCTATTACGCTAATTTGGTTTCATTTAATGTTTAAAGTTGCAGTTATTATCACTTTTTACACTTGAGACTAACACTACAAAAATGATAATTTTGCATGGAATTAGCCTACTGTCACCATCGTTACTTTCTGTGTATTATTGCAAAAAAAACCAAGAAATTTAAAAAATAGCCCACCTTCCTGTTACTTAAATACTTACTGAAATTATTATCGAAATACAAGAAGGTTTGTAACAATAACTGTCACCTAAGACAAGATTTATGCATATTAGAAAA
Organism: Oedothorax gibbosus; assembly: GCA_019343175.1. Taxonomy (NCBI): domain Eukaryota; kingdom Metazoa; phylum Arthropoda; class Arachnida; order Araneae; family Linyphiidae; genus Oedothorax; species Oedothorax gibbosus. The sequence continues at coordinate 88,367 of JAFNEN010001201.1, forward strand.
AATAATTACCAAATACAGCAATCAGTTGTAATGTACTGAGCTTTGAAAAGCCAAAATAAACTATTAAATTAAATAAGTATTCTTTATTGTTTGCTTAATTTATTTGCAATTCAAAGATATTTAATAGTATTTGAATATGAAACAACTTCAAACTGCAATAATAAAAAAAAAAGAAATATAAATTAAAACTAACCAGAATTTCATGCATAAAAAGGAATGCCTCGGCGCTTTCTTTGTAAACAAATAATGATCAATCAAGAATAACACTGCACTACATTATATGACATCATTCCAAACTTCTTCATACGACAAAAAATAATTTTGCTTCATCTCAAATCCATTTTAAATTATATTTCGTATGCTATTGTTATTGTGGCAACGACGATTTTTAAATGACTAAAAATTAATTTTCAATGCTAATTCAAGTCAACAGATGTCCGTACGGACGTACAGACCTACTTAGGGTTTGTTTTAATTAATGAGGGATGAAACTCATAATCGACTTTTCTGAACGAGGACTACTTTCTGTTTTAATTTTATGAAATATTTTTTGAAGCAGAATTAATGGAGTTGCATTAAATATTTTATCAAATGTTTTTTTTTTCATATAATAAATGCAGTTGGATTAAATGAAGCTAGAATTCAATTTTTCAACATTAACTCAAAGGTTTTCGTGTAAAATTATAAATAAAAAATAAATAAAATCTTTTAAACAAGGTCAAAAGTAATTAAATTCAAGCGATTTTTACGCCAGCTGTATTTATCATTAAAGGGAAGCTAAAGACCCAGCATCCTTCTTTCACTTCCCATGCTAAGTCTATGGGACAGTTCTTGGAACACACTGCCTCTGTTTTTAAGTTTATTAACTAGCAATCATTTGCATTAGGAAGTCCAGGAAGTTTTCTGAGGATCCTCGGGCTTACTTTTTCATTTTATTTAGCCAGATTTTTTTAAATTTGAAAAATAAATCCTACTATTTTTCCAACAAATTAAGACTTTTTACTGAAAAATAAGTGCTACAACATAAAATTCAACTTCTCTTTTAGAGTTTTACGATGGAATTTGCAGCAAATTATAAAAAAAAAGGTTTGAATTTCAGTAAAAAGTCTTAATTTGTTTGAAAAATAGCAGGAATTTTTTTTATTTCCAATTTAAAAAAATCTGGCTAAATAAAATGAAAAAGTGAGCTCGAGGATCCTCAGAAAACTTCCTGGACTTCCTAATGCAAAAAAATTGCTAGTTAATAAACCTAAAAACAAAGGCAGTGTGTTCCAAGAACTGTCCCACAGACTTAGCATGGGAAGTGAAAGAAGGATGCTGGATCTTAAGCTTCCCCTTTTGTCGTTCTATGTCTCCTTCAAAGTTTTAGCTTTTTGTGAGATGTAAAGAAATTAACAAAATGCAGCAAAAAAAATTATTGGGAGGCGGCATATAACAGTTTCAGAATAAAAAAGAGGCAATATACACTTAGTGGACAAATTATTATAACCACCTTTCAATATAACCACCTTAGGCCACCTTTTCCCTTAACACTGCATGAATTCTTCATGACATAGATTCAATGAGATTTTGGTAGTTGCTGTGAGGCATCTTAGACCTATTTGATGAACTGCACTTTCACATTCGGATCAGATATACTGTACGGTCCCCCTTGGCGCAATTTTTTTTGATTTGGCGATAAATAATTTTTTCTGGCAACCTGTCTGACTTCAACTGAAGATTCGAATTCTATGACTTCGCACCGATGACGTTTTCCAGCAACCCTATCGGACTTTGGTTGAGTTTTCATAAGAAATATTCCTATGCGATCTTTTCTTTGAATAGTGGTTTTTAAAAAAAAGTCGCCAAAAGACGGACTTTTGGCGCGATTTTGGAAAGTACGCCCAGGGGGACCGTACAGTAAATCTCTAAATTCCCATTCCTTAAGGGTTTCGTATGGTAACAGATTTTTATACAATTCCAATGGAGAATCTTTGGCCCCTGTTTTTAAATAAAGTATACGACATGTACTCACGTAAACTTACCAGAAAACACAGAAGAAAGTTATTTTAAAATTAAAATAATTAATAAGTATAATTTTAGAGACATTAATTAGTTATAAATAAGACGTTTACACATATACATGCCGTTAGTGCTGCTATCTGTAGTTTGTGAATAATTACTAAAATATTTTGTTTTAATTATAACTAATTAATATCTTTAAAATTATGCTTATTAATTATTTTAATGGCAAAATAACTTTCTTCCGTATTTTTGGTAAGTTTTTGTGAGTACACTTTAGGTAAGATTTGTGAGTACACTTTAGGTAAGATTTGTGAGTACACTTTAGGTAAGTTTTTGTGAGTACAGTCGTATACTTTATTTAAAAACTGGGGCCACAGTTTCCGGAATTGCATAGAGATCTGTTACCATACAAGACCCTTAATATTTGATGGTACTGGATCCAGCTGCCTGATGCTTCGTTCGATCTCATCCCACAATTTCTCAATTGGGTTGAGACCTAGAGGTCCAGGCCAACGAAACAAGGTAAAGTCTCCGTCATGCTCTTTGAACTATTTCAGGACATTACAAGCTTTATGACAATGAGCTTTGTACTACTGAAAGTAACCATCCCCGGCTAGGATACACCCTTAATATGGCAGGGTGTGATTGTTCTGTAATAATTTACTTATTCAGACGTTGTTTAACAGGAATCAAAGGACTTATACAATGCCCAAGAAAACATCCCCTAAACCATAAAATAGCCTCCGCCAGTTTGAGTTGTTATGGATTGCATAAAACTGGAGATTGTGATTGGATAAAACTATCAGGTGGTCATAATAAAGTGGCCTCTCAGTGTGTGCTAGTTTAACTACTACCTGTAGATTTTCTTTTCTGTACTCCAAAAGACGATACTTTTTTCGAAGTGATAGTCGACTGCATAACAATCAGAAAGATCATTTACCACAACCCCATCTTTTTGTGTATGCAAGTTATACATGCAAAGTTGTTGATAGTTGCAGTACAGTAAAGATGCGGAGTTGTCTGCTGCAAGGACAGAAATGCACAGGCATAACATAAAAGAGATGAAAAAAGTATATTTAATTTATTTAATAAAAGTGTTAGGTAAAAAATAAAACCACTTTTGTCAAAAACCTACACAATAGCGGAAAAAATGAACTACATTACTACGCGCGGCTATCATTAATAACAGAATTCTGTGGAAGGAGTCATTTTTAAAGAAAAATATTTTTAATTGATTTCGGTAAACAAAATTTGTATAAGGTGTCGATACTAGGGGCGTGAGTGAATTAGCACTTGTTGCATATATATATATATATTATATATATATATATATTATATATATATATATATATATATAATATATATATATATATATATATATATATATATATATATATATATATATATATATATATATATAAAATATATATATAATATATATATATTATATATATATATATATATATATATATATTATATATATATATTATATATATATATATATATATATATATATATATATATATATAGTACACATAAAACAATTGAAAAAATATATAACATACCAAACACATAATACAAAAAGGGAGAATCTTACTAACTGGCGCTAAAGCTGCCATAATCAGTAAAAAACAAAATAACGAATACAAAAACAAAAAAAGTAAAACAAAAAAAATAAAAAATATAAAAAAAAGATATGGAAAGACACCAAAAATAGGGGGAAAGGCCATTTCATCAGGAGGTAAAAACCTTACGCCACTATTAAAAAACAATACACTTTTCTGTATTGGGATGGACAAGAGTCAAATCAAAAAATCCCTATTTACCCCGAAGTGTACTGTGGAATTTCCAGAAGAGAATTAAAAACAAAATCAAAATTAAAAACATAAAGACAAACTTACATAAAGCAGATGAAGCTATATATATTTGCATATATATATATACAAATTCAGATCTCAGATAACTCTCACAATACCAACATTTATGATAAACGTAATGACTTTCATTTTGATGTTATTCGACTTATTCCTTGGAATTCTAATCTTTCTGTTAAAGTCTATAGAAATTGCATTATAAATCACCTACATCGCATTAATATAATCTGCAACGTCAATAACTTTAAAAATTCCC
>JAFNEN010001201.1:95000-132189 GCA_019343175.1 Oedothorax gibbosus
GGAGGTATAGCTACCAAATTTTAGGAAAATATTCTTTTTATATCATAGGCGTCATTTAAGAAGCGATTTTTCGAAATTCGAACCCAAGCGGGTGTAGGAGTGCAAAACGTGAGCCGATTTCTCCATAGGGATAGCATTATGCATTGTGCTTTTATTCAATTTTTCTATTTTTAATTTGAAAAAAGAAATTCAGCGCGAGGAAAATTAAGTAAGTGAAAGAAATATAAACGCGTGCAAAATTAAGTATAAAAAAAAGCGCGAGAGTTTAATATGTAAGATGGGAATATTTCTTTTACATTGGTTGTTTTGTTTTTGTGGCAAAATGTAGAAACAAGCTCATTGGTTTTTTATACCGTCACGCGCTCCGAACTGCGATTTCATTGGTTGTTTTGTTTTTGTGACTAAGTGTTGAAAACCCATTGCAGGATTTCTTAAACAATTTTTTTTAATAATGCTTCGTCAGATATCAGATATACTCAACTTGATTCCAATTATATTTTCGAATTCAATTCAGTTTGGCAGTTTCGAAAAAGATGGACTATTATAAACTATTTTATTTCTAAATTCCAGGGATTGGAGTAACGCGTTACTTGTAACAGTTACTTTTTTTAGGTAACGTTCGGTAACGCCGTTACATTTTTCAGAAAGTAACTGAAACTGTAACTTAGTTACTTTTAGCGGTAACGAAGTAACGAAAAATTTCGTTACTTTTCCGAAGGCTGTCTGATGCTTATTTTATATATAAGGGAACATTTCGCATTCCCGAAGTACGGGCCTTTCTTGGGAGGGATAAAGCAAATAAGCATTGTCCACTTTGGCTGCTAAAGGCGTGACGGCATCTTTCAGCAAGAATTGTTAAGTACGAATGTTTCTCTTTGTCTGTTTACCTTTCCAAGTATCACATTATAAGACCCGTAATTACAGGCATCTACCGAAAAGAAGGGTTTTGAAATAAATCACGCTGACTGTCAAGCAGGTTGTCGTTCGGAAAGTTTCGACCAGTGCAAACCCCTTTGTGTTGCATGAATGGGTTCTACAACAATGACCAACAACAAAGTTTCTCCCCTTGAAGAAGGGGAGGGGGAGAGAGAGGGCACGTCCACACCTATTTCTGTCAGTACCCGCCCGAGTTTGCTGATGGACGTCGTCGGCTGATTATTAGCGTAATACAGGATTGAAATTAAATTTTTTAAAATGTCTATTAATTATAATTTCAGCATTTTGTTTGTGTATTTGTATCGTTAATCGTGGTTTTCTTTGAAAAATGGTAAGATGGCTAAATTTCAATTTTTCTTATAACTTGAAATTTCAAAAAGTAACTGTGAATCGTTACTTTTCGTATTAAGTAACTGTAACGCGTTACTTTTCATATTAAGTAACTGTAACTGTAACAGAGTTACTTTTTAAAAGTAACTTTCCAATCCCTGCTAAATTATATTCAGTTATGTGGTTTACAAACAGAAATAAAGGTTCAGCCATGATGGCGATTTTTGGTGATCTAGAAAATTTAATGTTGGGTTTCTATATTTAACAAGTTGCATCGTAAGCAAAGACTTTACAAACAGAAATAAAAGTTCAGCTGTGATATGGTAGCCAGTATTGTTATTTGAAAATCCTTATTTTATTTATTGATTATCTTTTGAAATTGAATACTGGACCCAAAGAGTTCTATAGTAGGGTAGAGGAACGACTCGTACTGAGCTGCCATCGGCAGCAGTGACTCACTACGGAGCCCGAATAGAGTGGCAAAAGTGCTAGTTAATTTATAATTTTGATACTGAGGAAGGAAGTACACCCAGGGCAAAGGCGGGAATCGAACCCGTACCAGTTACAGCGCGCGGACTGCTAGCGTTATGGCCTGCGATCCAAACACTCGGCCATCGGGCCCCACATGCCACCCTATATTATCTCCGTGTTAGTCCATGGTGCTGTTGCCAGGTTCAGTCTCTACCCTACTATAGAACTCTTTGACTGGACCAGGCTTTTCTTTGTCTATGAAACTGTCGATTTAATAAAGCTATGATATAAAGGCCGAATGACTTTCGGAATTGGCGCCTTTTGGCGAAGTTGAAAATTTAAGGTAGGGTCGCTATACCCATCCAGTTGTATGTGTTAGGGTTAGCTTGAATTTTTGTCGAACTAGAGCTACCCATGAGGGCTATTGGCCATAGTTAAGTGACGAGCCGACACCTGAGTTGGCACCCAACGCAAATTTTAAGGGCGTGATCATACGGAGTCGGGACTTTGAAGGATATTTAACGTAAACTCCATCCACACAGGGTGTTATTCTTCGGCATATTTTGGGTGTACACTTTTAGGTCGGCAGCTATTTAGGCGATGCCCGGACCTGAACCTGGGAACTTTCGCATGCAAGGCGAACACCGGGGCCTATGGGAAAGTCCTCTAACTCATGAAAGGGCCTGATGGGTACAATCGGACATAGAGAATCAGAATGGGAGGCAACAATTGGCATAAAATAAAAGTTTACATAAAAAATCAGTTTTTATTACCACCCGTGCAACGCCGGGTTTATAAAGCTACTATTTTATAATTACGTGAAAAAATTCCGACTTTCACAACCTAATTTTAATTTTAGTCGCGTGCAAAAAGTAAGAATTTTTTTAAACAGTGAAAGAAATTACTTTTTTCACTCTTTTCATAAGATACCAATATTTCAAGTATAACTTATATTTTGTGTCAACCACAAAAAAAACCAAACATATTCCTTTTCTGCAAAACGGCCACAAAAATTCACCAGAAATGTGTGATTTTGTTACGTTCTTTTTAAAGAACAGTTGCTCTCTTTTCTGTTCTTTTAAAAAGAACAGTTATTTAACTTGTTCTTTTTACATTGGTTTTGTGTTTATATATAGAAAAGGTTTACAGATTTTTTTTAAAATATGATTTGGCCTTAAAATATATTATAGAAAGATATAAGGTTTATAGATTAAAATTATGTAAAAAAAAGATAGTAAAAAAATATGACAAAACTATTTTAAATAAACATTTAACATAACAATTACTCTGAAAAATTTTATAGGTTAATTCTGCTAAACTGGAATAAAATGTTTACATTTTTTTTATAAAAAGAACAAAAAGTTTTTTATTTTCGGAACAGGTTACAACTATCACGTAATTTTATCTTTTCTTTTCTCAGCTGACAGATGGCTTTCTTTTTTTTAATTTAATCTCTTGGTTTTTTTTAGTTTTTATTATTCGTTCGCAGCAAAACCGCGGTGAAAGAATTTTTACTTTATCTTTTTATTTATCCTAAAAAATGTATTCTTATGCGAATAAAATAAAATTCGTACACTCGAATATGCCACGCATATTCCTTTTTGTTTTTTAGAAAGTTTTTTTAAATGTTTTAATTATGGAAGTGGAAGTATCAAGATATGAACATGTTAATTACTTTGCAAATTTAGAAAGAAACGCTTGTTAAACATTGTTTTATGATTTGTTGTATAGCCAACATATTAAGCGAAATGTTTTTTTTAGCTTCCACACTACGTTTATAACGTAAAAACCTGGAAGGTATTATAATCGTTCAATTCGTCTGTCTGTCACCCACTTTCACAGAACGAACCGCAAGTCGCACAAACGAGTGGGATACATCGTTTTAAAGCAAAAATCAGGCTAGGTTACATCCCAAATTTCATTAAAATATTTATTTATGTGATATGATTCAGTTTGGATTGTTGTAATATCACAATAGAGTGAGATGAGAGTAATAATAAGTGAGAGTGATAATGAGTAAACATTAATTTGCGAAAGAAGATTAATGAAAATAGTTAATTTTGGCGTTTAAAAGTTTGAATTAGAAATAAATTATAAGCTGAAGGCCCTGTTTGGCGAGTTTCTTTCTGAGGTGTATAAATAGTGCGTTTTTGTTGAGCACAAATATTGTGTGGAAGCGGTTTAAGTGACAGATTCTGTAACAAACCTGCTTTTTAGTTTTATTTTTCGTTGTGAGATGCATTTTTACAAGGATCTCACTACGTGTTACGTTTCACCATTTTTTGTTTACGTAACGGGTTGGCGAGCGATAGCGAGCAGGGGGCGGAGCCCCCTAGTAATGCAAAACAAAATAAAAAAAATAGAACATACCGGCCAAGTTTACTGGGAACAGAAAAAAGAAGCAGATGAAGAAAATATCTGGGAAGTACCTAAGTGGAATTGCCATTATTTTGCATGTGGGTATCCAAGGAACGATTCACGTGTAAATCACAAATATATCTTCTAGAGGACAACCGATGGCTTTATATTGAAGAACTTTGATATGGATGTAGATTAGAAATTGGCAACCCAAAAGAAGCCAAACGCGGATACAGCTGACTATGCAAGAACACTGTGAGCTTGGCGCAAATAATTGGGGTGCTTATTAGGATGGGGGGAGGGGGGTTAAAGCCCATAAAAATGGCGGTTTTAACCCTTTATCTACTGACGATACTTATAAGTATCCTTTAAAAGGCGATATTTCACTTTTCTTGTTCAATTTGGGGAAAAGGGATAAATGTGGAATTTTTTGATGGACATGTTCGGTTTTAGCACATTAAAGCCTATAAAGGTAAAGTAAATTCTTCCAAAAAGTTTTAGTTTATTTGTCCTGCGCCAATTCATTGTTCGTTTGAGGGGAAATAGAGGGTGGTTGGCTTTTATCAATGCAGTATGTGGTTTCAACACATTAAAGACTAAAAAGGTAAAAAAACATTTATTCAACAAAAAGTCATTGTTAGTCAGAGCAATTTAGTAATTATATGTTGAAAGGAAAAGAGAAATAAAAAAATCGAAACATGAAGTTCAATTTATGCCCCAACTGTAGTGTATTCTTTTATTAACTTCCACACTAGTTTATAACGTAAAAAGTGGAAGGTATTATAATAGTTCAGTCCGTCTGTCTGTCCGTCCGTCGAAAGGCACTTTCATAGCCTAAACTAAAAATTCTACGGACAAGTGTGATACGTCAAAAAATTCAGCGCATCGAAATTAGAATTCATTGAAAATTTCAGAAAAAAATTCGAATTCGAAGTACTTCCATTATGTAAAAAACTGCAAAATTGAATGCTCATTTAAAAAGCATAGGAAGCCATTTTTATTAGAATCAAATCACCATTGCTATTCGCAACAATCGCTCGAGAAACTTGAATTCTTTTAGACAATAAATTCAAATAAATTTATTTTTGCGACATCGATCAGTTTGAAATGACGTCAATTATATATTTCTTTACGATTCTTTGTATGTTGATATGAAATGTTTTCTTTCTATTTAAAAGCGAGGAATATTACATATTTATTCTTTGAAATATAAATTAATTTCTGCAAACGATAAGTAATAATTATTGAATTTTCGAAATAAAATAAATGAAACTAGCCAAATTTAGCATGTAAATGCTTAATATAGAATAAATGCTGTGTTTGGAGCCTTTTTACCTGTTAAACATAACTGTTGTGTGGAAGCGGGTTCAGTGACAGATTCTGTTAAAAACCTACTTGTATTCTAATTGTATTAAAATATTCGAAGACAAGTAATTGAAATTAAAACCTTATTCGGTGCGTAAAGGGTTAACGGTGCGTAAAGGGGGAGGCGTGGAGTTACTCCAAACAAAAACATAATTAATATTTATGGAAGCACCTTAGTTGGAATTTGTAACAAAAAAAGGCAAAAATATTAATATCCCCCCCCCTCCTCAATTCATCCTCCCTCACCCCATTTCTAAATTTTTGCTGAATGGAGAGGGTGAAGAAAATGTGAGAACTGAAAATAGAATACCCCACTTTAAGAAATTGAAGAGTACAAGGGAAGAACCGCTTTATTTATTAGGAGTAGTGCCGTAATTGTATCTGCTTGGCGGACATTGGCGACAGAAAACCGGTTTTCCTTTCGGTTCTTCTTTCGCGGTACCAACGTGTGACTCGTGTCCGCTGATCTCTGGCGTAAATCAGGGTTGCCGCGAGAGAAAAACCAAGTGAGTAACCGATTTCCTCACACCAGTTTAGGCGATGACTCGCTTTCATCGCCAAAGAGGCCTGAGAGGAAAGTTTTCTACGAAATTAAGCGGTTTTTCCCTTGTACTCTTCAATTGTCATCAACTAAATTAGCGCTCATTTATTTAAAAACAAGTTTATAGATTCATAGAACTTCGAAAATCAACAAAAAATCATCTATAAACTGAAATACATAGTTTAAAGCAAAGAGTTTACTAAAAAGCATAACAAATAAGTTTATTTGATTTTTTTTATCATAATTAAAAATAATAAAAAAAAATTGGATGAAAAGACACATTTTATTAACTTTAATTCTTATTATTGTGTTTTCGTTACAAATTTTAATAAAATGATTGAGAGTTGGGAAAGTTATTAGGCTCTTAGGGCGGGATTAAGGTCGATTCTAAACAGTAAATTCATATCTCTGAAAACTTATTTTCAGAAATATGAAATATAAATTAAATATTCTTACCTTAGTAAGAATTTTTCCGAAACAAAGTGCCTCTGTGTTAATCCAATGGAAATAAGTCACATTTATCCGTATTGAATATTTTCGCAAATGTTTTTTTATATGATAAATGTAGCCAATCTACAGGCTATAATCCGATTTTTTTTAAAGTGGTTCAAAAAATTTAGTGTAAAATTATTTATTCAAAATATTAAGTAACAATATTCGAACCATTTTCAAAAAGTGGGATTATAGAGACCTGTAAGTCAGCTACATTTATCATAGAACAAACAGTTTGTCAAAATATTTAATGCAGTCGTAGAAATGTATCTTAGAAAATAATTTTTCCCCATTGGATTAACACAAAGGCCTTTGTTTCGGATACCCGCGGTCGATCGCCAAAGACAGCGATAACTATTCTGAAGCAGAGGCCTTTCTTTTCCACTATATAACTGTTTATTCTTAACTTGATCGTTTATTTTTACTGTAATACACCCAGTTTTTAGGCTGCAATTATGAAGTCGTGGATTGATTGATTTTATCTATAAGGAACCTTATCTTATAAATGAAAGAATGGCATATTGCCTTTAATATTATGATATTCTGAACCACGACCTTGCCTTACTCGCAGAGAAATCAGAAAACAGTTAAGAGGGATTGTCAGTCCCAGGAATCACAACTTCCGCAGAAGTATTGCTTTGCCATGTTAGCTCTTTTTCCCAAGGTATGGGAATCAACATGACATCGATATGAAACAAATTTAAAACGAAGATGTTATCTAGTTATTTAATTATATATTTTGTAAGTTTTAAAATGCCAAAAATATACAGCAGACGGCGACACTATTTTAAAACTTTATCAATTAATAATTAAATAACTGGATGTTATTTTCTTTTCAATTTTGTTTTAAATTGATGTTATGATGATTCCCATACCTGGTGGAAATGGGATAACATGGAAAAGTAATTCTTTTGCAAAAGTTGTGATTTCAAAACTAATGCATTAGCTATATGGGACTGACAGTCCCTCTTAAACGTGTAAACAAGTTTTCACTGCATAAGATTATTATCGAAGTTATCAAGACATTATTTTTTTTTTTAATTTTAATTGAAATTCTGAAGTAAATGACTTTGAAAGGGTCTTTAATATTTTTATTTTAAAATTTAATAAAAAAATAACTTTTTTTGCCATTTTAGAGTTACGTGTGTTGGTGGAAATACTGACACAGTCTATATCTATAGTTTATCTAGGCATCTCTCAATTAGGTTTAACTGCAGCAAATTTCATTGCTTTTACAAAGTGGGGAATCCAGCAAAAGACTTTAAAACATTTGCATGTTTATAAACAACGCTTTCTTCGTTTTAAATATTTCAACATATGTGATGCAGCATGTTGAATTCGTACTCCGCCTACTCATAGAGAGAGCGACAAACGTTACTAACGTTTACGCTCCTTACTAACGTTTTTAAAGAAAAGCCTTACTAACGTTTTTTAAAGAAAAGATCATAAACAGTTCATATTGTTTATATGGATAATTACATGCACAAAATTATCATTTCTGTAGTGTAAGTCACGTTTGTAAAAAGTGATTATCACTGCAACTTTTAACATTAAATGAAAAAAAGTTGTGGAATAGTTATTGATCTACACTTATTATAATTAAATAATGTAATATACTTTATTTAATTTGATTTATTTTTTTAATTTAAAAAACTTTTAATCTCCTCTTAAATCGTGACTTACACTACAGTTACATGGAATTAGACATATATCTATTTGAACAACTTACTAAATGTACATTTTTTAAAATTAATAAATTATTTTAAAAGAGCTTTTTAGAAAGAAGCTTAACCATTGCAGAAAAGATAATTGGTTTTTAGTGGCCTCAAGGTTTTACTTCCTGATGAAATTGACCTTTCCCAATATTATAGTTTCTCTCCATATATATATTTTTTTTATTTTCCTTTGTATGTGTTATTATTTTGTTTTTTATTGATTATGGCAGCTTTATGCGCCGGAACGAAAGTTTCTTCATTTATTTCCCTTTTTCATTTGAATCTGTGTTCTTCTTATTCAGACCGTAATAATCTAATTATGTACTGTTTTTTTCACATAGAAATAAAATTAAATATCTGAATAGTACAATAAAATTTTATTTGTTGGCACATATTAAAACATCTCTATTTTCCAAATAGACTTGAATCACTACAGAAAAACAAACTTTTTAAAAACATTTTTGACACTTTTCTATTTTTTGCAATTACATAAGAACTCCAATTATTTCAAGCAATTGGGACCTAATCATTTTCGGATGGTCAGGAATTCGGATAATTTGAGTAAATAATCTGGCGTGGGCCTTTGCTTAAAGTAGATTCCAAAATGGTGTTTCAAAGTTTGTTTATAGTCACTAGTGACATCATAGATGCCACGTGACAGCCACAAAGCGTTTTCGGGTGTTATTTTTCGTCCTAATTTTAAAATTAATTTTTTCCCCTTTTTATGGGGTATTTGAAAAAAAGAAAAAAAAAGGGTCTTGGTTTCACAAAAGTTTATGTATGATAATTTCACTTTCATACTGTTTGTTACCGCCTATGTTGCCTGATGTCATGCCTAGTCATTTTTTTGGTCGGTCCAAAAAATTACTATAGCCATGTGACTTTCAAATTCCATTCTTCTTATTCTGAAATTCTTAAAATCAATGTTTCGGATAATTGGAGTTCAAATATACAGTCTTCTATAAAATTGCTTCCGTGTACATATTTTCTTCACAATTCCTCCTTTGAACAGGATTTGAGTTGCCTGCGCTAGCAACAATTCTCGTTAAAAGATGTCTGTTGTAGATCAACATTCCAACCTAAAATTGTGGGGAAGTTTTAGGACACTTTTTGATACCAAATAGTTTCGTTTAGCTTATTATTAAGGAAAATGAAATGTATCCAAAAAAATAACTAAAAGTTTGTGCTTCATCTTACCGTAAACATTTCTAAAAGTATGTAAATTCTGCTTACAACGGAATGAAATTTGAAATGTACGAGTTTTTAAACTGTAATCCCAGAGAGGAGAGGACATTGCACCTGCACAATAGTACACAAACGAAGCCGACGCGCGCAAAGCATTATGGGAAGGTCGATCCCATGAAATCGTAACCGAACTACTCTTTCTAACTGAATTAGAATGAGAGCAGTTGCTTTTTTTTGTTTTGGGGTTAACGTCACACAAAGTTTTCGTTTCAAATGCGTAGAACCGATACACGATTTTTCATTCGTTATAGGTCTATGACAGAATTCGCCCACAATGAAAATCTAAAAATGGACTTGTTCTGTTTCATTTGGTTATAAGATTTACTCCGCACTAGTAAAAATTGGGTTGTAGTAACGTTCCCGAAAAGTTTTCAATAAATACTGCCGTTTTTTTATCCAAAAATCGTTCCGAGTCAGAACTCTTCGTAGTTTCTTGTGTTATTGACGAGAAAGGTTACTGAAGAAAAGATAATAAAGACACCAACACTTTTGGCTAGTTGGCTTCTGTCTCACGAAGGTTTATAAGCGGGTCTCTGACCAAGCACACAAACCCGAATATATATGTCTACCAACCAACCAACACTTTGAACTTATTTGTTGGTTGGTTGGTAAATGTATTGATCATAGATCTGCTTGATCAAAGACCCGTTTATAAACCTTCGTCAAGTGAAACAGACATAGACAGAATTTTTACTGACAGAGAGAGAGAAAGTGCACTCATGGCGATGGTGGAAATCGAACCCGCACACGGTACAGTGCGCAGACTGTTAGCGTAGGCAGCTCTTAACCACTAGGACACCCGGGCACCACTTGAACTGATAAATGTAATGTAATCGTTGCCGGGTGCCTATTTCTAGCCTCTTTTAGGAGATTTAACACAGCCAATTCGCCTCGTAATTTAGAACCCTAGTCAAGTGACGAGGTCGACACCTGAGCAGGCACCCAACGGAACTTCGAGCGACATCGTACACTAACGCCGTCGGGACTTTTGACTCCATTACACACTTAGTTTTATCGAGTGTACTACTGGCACCGTGATTTTAGAGATTTTCACAGCCGAATACATCTTTAGTATGGCTAGGATAAGGACAGAACAGAAGTCTGTAGAGACTCGCGCGTACCCTCTCGGCACGTGCTCTTTTGACGATTGTTATTTAGTTGTACGTTTTCTGACTGTCTTTTCCCACCTCTAAGAGCTTTAACACAGCCAATACGCCTCGTATTTAGAACCCTAGTCAAGTGACGAGGTCGACACCTGAGCAGGCACCCAACGGAACTTCGAGCGACATCGTACACTAACGCCGTCGGGACTTTGACTCCACAGATTTAACAGCACGTAGGTATATCGCAGTGTACTCTGGCACCCCGGTGATTTTTAGAGGATTTTTTCCACCAGCACGAATACATCTTAGTATGGCTAGGATAAGGACAGAACCAAGAACCTTCTTGGTGAGAGACTCGCCGCGTACACCTCTCGGCCACCGGTGCATCCTTTTGAACTGATTGTTAGGTTAGGTTGTACGTTTTCTGACTGTCATATTCCAGCCTCCTGAGAGCTTTAACACAGCCAATTACGCCTCGTAATTTAGATCCCTGGTCAAGTGACGAGGTCGATACCTGAGCTGGCTAACAACTGGACTGCGACATCGCACAATGGTCTGGGAGCGGCCAAAATGCCAAATTTCGAAGTGTTCGTAAAATGCAAAATGAATATATTTTTTAATTAATAGATAATTGAATAGTAAGATTACCAAATATAAATCTTTAAGAATCCTTTTTTGATGTATTTATAGTTATGAAAAGTCAACAAATGAAAAATAGCCCGTTTTCAGGCGATACATTGAAATTCAAAATACACGATTTATTATTAGATTACACAATTCTTTTGCATCTTTTTGTGTTTTATAAAAGGTTTTTTTTCTTATTTTAGCTGACTAAAATATACAAAGTAATTTTTAAATAAGTTTTTGACTTTAGTTTCTAAAATACTATGTTTTTAAATATTTGAAAGAGTGCAACTTTCTTGCTCCACTATGCTCCAAAGGCTCATTAAAATTAACTAGTTTTCCGAATCGTATATAAAAGATAAATCTAAATTTCAGCTGCGAACACCATAATTATAAACAGAAGTGTCAAGATCTAGCTGTTCAAAAATCGTCGAAAAGCAGAACGCTGCTGCGCGTTGCTCCACGGCAGCTGTTTTAATATAGAAACAAAGTAACAAAACCGACAGGTGTTTCGACCACCTAACACTTCACAAAGAGTTTGATTATAAATAAATAACTTAAATACTGGTGTTATCTTTGCAGGAGAGAAACAGTTTGATTTGTTTACAATAAGAATGTTTTCAAAAGATGCCCATTGGCTCTTGGGAAGGAGGTTGAGTTACATGCCAAACTCTGTTCATAAGGTATTGTTTCATGGGGGGAAAGTGATTTCATCATATATGTTACCCATAGGAAGTTTGACCGAAGAAGCCCAAGAGGCCAGAAACAAAGACTTTCGGTGGTACAGACGAGAACACTCAAGAAAAAGTTATAGGAAAAATACAAATGAAGATGTGTTTAACTTTCTTACTATTTCATCGGACCCTTACATTAATACCTTTCACGCAAAGCCTAAAACAAACAATAAATTAGAGCTGCACGAAGACTAAAAAAAACAACTATTATATCAATATTGTAATCATAAAGGATGTTAAACAAATTATCTGTTTTCAAAGCAAAAATTTTTAGTGCTTCAACACAATTTTAAGACTAAAATCCTCTTTATGAATTGAATCTGTCAAAGAATTTTGATCTGTTCTGTCAAAGAATTGAATCTGTTCTATCAAGAAATTTGAATCTGTTCTATCAAAGAAATTTGAATCTGTTCTATCAAAGAAATTTGAATCTGTTCTATCAAAGAAATTTGATCTGTTTATCAAGAATTTAATCTGTTTATCAAATTGAATTTTCACAATTACTTTATTTAGTTTCTAAATACATGTATTCTTCGTATTTCTGATTTGATAATATACTTTTAAATCTAATATCACTATATAGTACTTTCAAATCAAATACGGCATTATTAATAAATATTTTATTTCCTAAACCGTATTAAAATTAAACGAAAATTCATTAAAAATTCATTAAAAAGTCTTAAGATGAATATCAATACCATATTTGGCCTTAAAATCTTCAATAATAAAATGCTATAATTTATATGGTCTTAAAAAACTGTTGACGGTTATAAATTTGAAAGTATATGTTCTTTGTATTTATATTTTTGTACGATATTTTGATATTAAATTTGGTATTATTCCACAAACTTAAATGTTTAATATAATATAATTATTCCACAAATTTTAATGTTAAATATTTTATAATTATTCCACAAATTTTAATGTTTAATATTATATAATTCGTGCATAATTCAAAAATTAGTAGAAAAATATTCACATTAAAAAACTGTTTTCAATTAATATCATTTAAGCAAAATTGAGATCAGAAAATATTGAAAATAGTGTAAAGTTTTTTTTAGCTCAGTTTCATTTTTTGTAAAGATTTTGTTAGTGTTTTGGCTTTTTGTGACTACTTGACGTACGATTACGTATTACCATGATTTAAACATACGCATATGCACCTGCACAATACATGTTGATTGAAGCTTTATTCTTTATACGCAATACATAAAATTTTCACATTACATCTTCACATACTATTTTTTGCAATAACTGTAACTTAAAATTCATAAGTTTTACAAACTTGATTGTGCCCTATATCGACTCATATGAGTCAAAAACCTATAAAACCGAATTTGTATGCTTTTTTGTCAAACAACAAAAAAATAAATGAATTTTGACCGTTTTTCAGCCTTTTCCGACCACTGTGCATCGTTCGCTAACGCCAGTCGGGACTTAGGACTCCACAAATTTAACGAGCACGTCTGTCGCAGTGTACTCGGAAAACGTGGTAATTAAGTCGATTTTATTATTTTTTGTCAATAAATATCCGTCTTTAGGAAGTGGCTGGTTAAAAACGCGGGACTTGCCTTGATTGTGCTAAGGTAACGTTGCTAAGCCGACTGGCCAGGCAGTCAGAAAGTTCCGTGGTGGAATCCCGGTATGGATATTTGTAATTTGTAATTTTATCATATCCGATTGTTTATTTCTAGCCTCCTTTAGGAGCTTTAACACAGCCAATAATGCCTCGTAATTTTTGAATTCTGGTGAAGTGATGAGGTCGACATCTGAGCGGGCACCCAACGGAACTTCGAGCAGCATCGTAAGCTAACGCCGTCGAAACATTCGAGTCCACGGATTTTATGAGCAGTTATATCGCAGTTTACATCAGCTATTTTTGGAGAGATTTTTCCCAGAGCACGAATACGTATATAGTATGGAAAGGAAGGAACAAAACCAAAAATCTTCTGTGTGAGAACGATTCGGTGAGAAACTATTAAATTGCCAAATTTTTGTCACAAACGTTACCTGGTGGACACAATTTAAATTTAATAATCTACCGAAATCAATTAATACAAGAAACAAGGGGCCCGGATGGCCAAGTGGTTTGGACCATTACGCTAGCAGTCTGCGCGCTGTAACGGGTGCGGGTTCGATTCCCGCCTATGCCCTGGGTGTACTTTCTTTCTCTGTGACAGTAAAAATTCTTTCTGTGTCTGTCTTACTTGACGAAGGTTTATAAGCGGGTCTCTGATCAAGCACACAAGCTGGAATATATATGTACCTACCCTACCCTACAAGAAACAAAATAGGGTCCCGGGTGGCCTAGTGGGTATGATCGCAGCCCTTACGCTAACAGTTTGCGCACTGTACCGAGTGCGGGGTTGATTCCCGCCTTTGCCCTGGGTGTACATTCTCTCTCCTTTTCTCTGTCAGTAAAAATTCTGTCTGTGTCTATCTTACTTGACGATGGTTCATAAGCGGGTCTCTGATCAAGCACACAAACGGGAAATAAGTGTACTAACCTACCTGTGAAATAAAATCGAAACTCATGTTTTTTTTAACTATAAGACTAATAGCTTAATGAGTGAATCACAGTTTGTTTCATTTTGCGAATCTGTCAATCAGGTGTGTCGGTTCGGTACTTTACCCGGTTCTAAATATTTAGGTCTTTGTACAATATGGCTAAAGCATAGTTCCAATGCACACTTAAAATAACTAAACAACGTTTTCTTCACCCAAAAAAATTTACACTGTTACCCCTTTGTTTGGTTTTAATCTTGGATTGAGATTTGCAAATACAAAACTACACATTAAAATTATAATACAATTAAAAACCTATTTCTAGGACTTAGGTAAATATTTCAAAGGTTTCTATATTAGAATCGATATTTTCAATTAAATTAATGTATTCACCATAGCAATGAAAGTTACAGAAGCTATGACGACTGCCAATGTTCCATGAGTACAAGAGGATCCAACAGTTGCATCTGCATTTTTATTCTCCTCTAAAATACAAAAAAGTATTAATACAAGCCCCCTACTTAAGTACAAAATAACTAAAATAATATAAAGGACAACACAAGTTTAAAAAAATTGACTTCAAACCTCGCTGTAACAAAATTACGAAAAACAGAACACGTCTGTTTTTGTTTTCATTTCAAAGCCAACTCAAAAAAATATTTAAAAACCATCCACCATATTCAACACCGGTGTGATTTGAAAAAGAATTAATTTGTCCGAAATATATTTAATCGATTAAAACGATAAAGTCTAAAAAACTTCCTCCTATTATGACTTTTGCACCAGGAAAGAGAATCGACAAAACAGCATAACAAGACACATTTAAACCAAAAAAAACCCATCTGGTTATTTTATTTAATAATTAATTTTTAAGTTTTAATTTTTTAAAACTATAAAATTAGATTGCTCTGTTTATTTTTTTGAGACAAGGTGACTTGAGGATGTTTCAACAACGTGATTTACCGGAATCCATAGCATGGCGTGTTATAGGAAGACTGGAATCCGGGCAAACACAACGTAGTGTAGCGGACGCTGTTGGAGTCGCCCAAAGTGTTGTTGCCAGACTGTGGAATCGATTCCAAGTAACAGGAAACGTTAGACGTCGACCAGGGCAAGGTCGGCCACGCGCCACTACAGCGACTGAAGACCGGTATATACGGTTAACAGCCCTTCGAAACAGAACTGAGAATGCTACTCAACTGCAAAGACGGTTGCGCTTGGCGACAGGACGGAGGGTGTCCAGCCAAACAGTACGTAATCGGCTTCATGAGGGAGGGCTTTATGCACGTCGACCAATGGTTTGCATTCCATTGACCCCACGCCGCCGTGTAGCCCGAAGAATGTGGGCTGCTGAACATCGAGATTGGGGCAACATCATTGGAGCCAAGTGCTGTTCACAGACGAGTCACGATTCAGTCTGGAGTGTGACACCCGGAGTGTTCTGATATGGAGGGACAGGGGCACTCGAAATAACCCCACATTTGTTCGTGAAAGGTCACAGTACAGACGAGCTGGTTGGATGGTATGGGCTGGAATCAGCATAGGTGGACGTACGGACCTGCATATCATTCGGAACGGCACTTTGACGGCCCGAAGGACCCGAAGGTATGCAGACGAGATACTGCGACCTCATGTCATCCCTTACGTTGGAGCCATTGGAGATTCCTTTATTTTCCAGAATGATAATGTCCGACCGCATCGAGCTCGTCTGGTGGAGAACATGCTTGAATCTGAAACAATACAGCGAATGGAATGGCCAGCATGATCTCCTGACCTTAATCCAATCGAGCATGTTTGGGACATGCTCGGACGACGCATTGCTGGACGAGCAAGGCCCCCTGTTACTGTCCGAGACTTGGAGATTGCACTTCTTGAGGAGTGGAACAGCAGAATTCCCCAAAGTCAGATAGATAACCTCGTCGCATCCATGGCGAACAGGTGTGCAGCAGTCTTAGCTGTTCTAGAAGACCACACGCCCTATTAAAACTCATGCCTCATGTCTAAACAGTACTTTTTTTTATTTTTTACATGTAACCAAATTGTGGCCTAAATCCTCTTTTCATGTTTTTTCAATATTTTCAAAGAATTTAAGCTTAATTCCAAATTTTTTTTAGTATTTTTTTCTGTATCGCGCATTGATACACGTGTACTATCCATTTTATGCCAATACGTGACTGTCTCGTGCGGTTTTTTCACTTTTTTTGCTTGCTCCCCTAATTGTTTTGAGCAGTGTATTTGGCGAGCATAGAGGATTGCTGTGTTAGTTTGGTTGGAAATTATGTGTTCCACTAAAACTACTCGTGGGTTATTGGTGAAAGTTGGGTTATAGTTAATTGCTGATGGTCGTTATCAATTACATGTGCCTTTTTTTCTATCTTGACGTGATCGTCAATACCTTTTCACCTGTAGTATGTATTATTTAACACAATTAGTATCAACTAGGAGAACGCTTTAAGTTAAAATCTAGCTATGAAATAATAGTGAACCCGATGCAAGTTCAAACTGTACTTCAGTTGAGAAACAGTTTCTAAACCTTGAAAAAATATGCAACTGCAAAAGCAATGAATCGCCAAATATAGTTACTCTGGCTTAAACCAGAATCTTAATGACCCCTTTTCGTTTTACAAGTGATCGTTTTGAATCGCCTAAAATACACGTCATAGATGCCAAGAATTGGTGGGAGGACTGCACTAAACAAGAGCTCCCGCAATAAAAAAAAAGTTTTTAAACAAGATTTTCTAGAGGGTGGCGCAAATAACGTGTCCCGGCTCAGAAGTAAGACAAGAAATGCTGCCCAGTCAAAAACCATGCTAAAACAGATGTCCTCAAGTGAAGCCATTGATCGCTTCAACATTAAGCCCAAACAGGCGCTTGGCGAATTATTTGCCGGTAACTATGTCATCTTCACTTGTGCACTGATCAACGGACACTTACACTAACATCTGAACAGGCAACAGTTCATGTTTTGCTCTAGTCTAGTAACAACCAATGAAAGCTCTAGTCTACCAAACAACTGTTTACATATAGTTACATCGTCTAGGTAAATGTTAGTTAGACGTTACACATTGTTTAGCTCTAGTCTATCAAACCAAAAAATGAAAAACAGATTTGCCAAGCAAAGCCCTTGAACGCTTGAATAACTTATGAATTCGACTTGGAGGATTTCAGGCGGCTTCAATAGTTTTTCTCGCCAAGCATCTCAATGCATTAGTAGCTTCATGCCGGGGTCACTTTTATTTGAGAAACCCTGTACTAAAACTATCGTGTAAACTATTATCATTATGTTATGAAAACATATTATTTTTTACGTGTTATTTTTATTTACACGACTTCTCTAATTTCGGTCATTCTTACCATTCGGATGAGTTACACGATTTTGAATCCCAATCCTTCACATGCGAACTACGTTACATATGAAAAGCTTCGAACGTAGAAAAAAACTTGTTTTACATTTTTTAATCGTCCAATTGCATAACCTCTACGCTCCTGAAAAATCCCTAAGAATATATTTTCATATAAACTTTTTTTCCAACCAATTATATATTAAAAAGTATGTTTTGCAAGGAATTTTCAAACAATTAGCCTTTTACATTTGCTGAGAATCACGTCAATTTAGTGGAATTTGAAGTTTGGGGTTTTAAATCAATAACGTCTTATAAATTAACCGCTGAAAAAAAAACATTTCTGCTTTATTTTTTCTGCTGAAACAACTTATTGCAAAACCTCCAAAATCTGCTTTACCCTCTCGCAACGTCATTTTTTAATACAATAAATAATTATCTGCTTCGGTATCGGTATTTTTGGAATGCTTGAGCATTCTAGTTTATAATAACAAAATTAGTACTAAGAATAATGTTATCTGAAGTTGATAAGTGAATTCTACAAAGGTCCACGCATGTGTACTTCTGGAGCGAAGAGGGTAATAATGGGGGTAAAATGCAATAATGAGATTATTTTTTCTAACAGTTGTAACTGAAAATCAATTTGACGTGTTTGCTTAAGTGGCACTTTAGCTTCTTTTGAATTAATGATTTTGATATTTAATGTTAATAACGTTGCATTAAAAATGCTGTTTTATTTAAATACCAGTAGTGCTGGTAAGCCTATTTACATTAAATTATTGGTTTGAAAAACTATTAAAGGGGGCCGTAGTGAGCTTAGTGGTCAGCGTCTCGGTCTCGGGATCGGAAGGTCCTGCGATCGAGTCCCGGTACCACTGAAGACCTACCGAGTATATGCGGAGTACGTGCTCGTTAAATCTGTTGGGTCCGAAAGTCCTCTAAGTTCCCATACCAAATCAATACCTCTGGGGGTGACAAGCCAATTCTGGGGATCCTCTAGTTGGCCTCTGTCTCTAAAAATTAGATGGATCCACTTATGTGTGTGTTTGTCTGTTGTGTCTGTCTTACTTGATGAAGGTTTATAAGCGGGTCGCTGACCAAGCACACAAACCTGAATATATATGTCTACCAACCAACCAAACCATTAAAGGCAATTGCGAAGTAGGTGCATTTGTGTTTAAGCTAGGAGTAGTTACTTCAGAACCTAAAAAAAAAGATTTTAGAAAATCAAATTTGTCAAAATACGCAACACTTTCATTACTACAACAAAATACTTTAAATAAGAATAAAGTTAAGAATAAAATTAAGAATAAAATTTTAATAATAAGTGTTTAATTAATAATAAGTGTTAAGTTAATAATAAGTGTTAAAATAAAAAGTTTTAAATAAGAACTCTTGAAAGAGGCTGGACTTTCATGCTTATATAATACGTAAGTTATTAATAAAAGAAAAACACAGACTTAAACTTCGCCATAACCAGAAATGAATGTTAAGGCTTTTTGAGTCGAAATTTTAGGCCAAAATATTGTCATTCAGTAAATATTGATAGCAAAGCAGGGTCTAAAGATAATTTTTCTGTTTAAATGTGCCTTTGATAAAAAAAATTTAAAACAATTTAAGCGAATCCCATGTGAAATTTTTACTCGA
This sequence comes from Oedothorax gibbosus, assembly GCA_019343175.1. Taxonomy (NCBI): domain Eukaryota; kingdom Metazoa; phylum Arthropoda; class Arachnida; order Araneae; family Linyphiidae; genus Oedothorax; species Oedothorax gibbosus. The sequence continues at coordinate 114,408 of JAFNEN010001201.1, forward strand.
ATATATCATGAAATGTATCAAACACACTATAAACTATAAACCATAACTTTTATTAAGTTACACCCACTTAACTATTAAAGTTCAAGACTATAACACCTTTGTTATTTCAAATGATCTTCGATTTTTCAATAATACACTATAAAAACATAGTGTAACGTTACTCCAAAAACTGGTGGCAGCAATTGGCACCAGTTTCATGGAGTTAAGTTAGATCAAATCTTTTAAGCAGCACTTGCTGCCTCTAGCTTTTTAAAGTGACGTTACACTCATTTTATAGTGTAACATTACGCCTCAAAAATAGGAGTAAGCTCGAAGTTTTCTCCTATTTTTTGGCTGAACGTTACTCCAAATTTTAACAATGTAATTTATTATACTTACTAGTACCGCTGGTGGAATTGGTTTGGGGAATAGTAAAAGGCAAACGTGAAGAAGGTGCATTTGTGGTCAATCTAGGTGTAGACGTCACTACAGAACCTAAGAAAATAATTTAAAAAGAGCCTATTAGTGATACACTATTAATCTTTTATGCATGGAATTAGGGTTTAATTTTAATTATTTGCCGCTGACTATTTTAAAGCTGTCTGTGCGATTATAATAATGTGTTACGAAAGAAAAAATAGTTAGAACATTAAATGCACTTTAAGATGAATTTATTTTCGATCTTCCTTCTTTGCATTTCCATCTTCATCTTCTTTGGCTATGTCCTCACTACGACATTAAACGCCACAAATTCAACAAACGCAACAAAATTTGGCGACCGCCAAGCGCGCCAAGCAATGCAATAGCATGGTGGTTGACTCTGCCAAGTCGCCAAGTTTTGTTGCCTTTGTGACATTTGTTGCCTTTGTGGCGTAGTCAGGACATAGCCTTACGATGCTCATTCCAGAGTTTCAATTCAGTTCAGTGGCTTGAGATAGTGATGACGGTTCGCTTCTTTCCTGGAGGTTAAGTTAATTGTAGAACACTTTCTACCTCCAAAAATAGTTAGCTTATAGTTACTTACCTACTTCTTCACTTCTTTTTTATCTTCTATGCACTGACCAACAACGAATTTTGTTGAATTAATACGATTTACCATTTTAGTCTTTAATGTTTTGGAACTGAATTTTGCATTAATAAAATTAACACCACCATTTGGCAAGAAAATTATTAATTATGTTTATAATCAAATAAAAAAAAAGTTACCACAATGGGAAACGTATTAACTGTGAGTATTGATACTTAAACAGTACACCTATTAATAAAAATTGGTATGGATGATGAGCTATCAGTTAAACAAAAACAGTTATGTATATTTATGTATAAAAACTGCCAAAAAATAGGTTTTTTTTTTTAATTTTCAACTATATAACTTTTTTTTTAAATGTCACAGTAAACCTTATCAAAGCTAATTTTTGTTAATAGTGTCTCAACACAGGGTAAAATTTTTTGGAGCTCTACATTTATCTACCTAAAAACCTTACGGATTTAACCCTTCACAAACTGAAAAAAATGAAACTGAAAATCAACAAAAGATTTCCAAAACTATTTTATTAAACCACCATATCATTTTTCCATAAACCTCCACCATTATAAATGATTTCTTATACCATTTGCAATTTAGATTTTGCAATTTCCTTAACTCGCAGCATGCGTGCAGGGTGCAGGTTTAAATATTTTCTGGGCAACCCAAAATTTTGGGTACCACGTCCCCTTCAACACGATAACTTATTAAATATTTGGCCGCGCTGAATAGGGGGGGGAGGGGTATTGCCCCTCTACCTTTATTCATCTCAGAGGAATTGTCAGTCCAATAGAGCTAATGCATTAATATTGAAATCACACACCTTTGGCAAAAGAATTGTTTTGCCATGTAATCCTATTTTCACCAGGTAGGGGAATCATCATACATTAATTTAAAACAAAATTTGAAGAAAAAAATAATGACATCCGGTTATTTAATTATTAATAGATAAAGTTTTTAAATAGTGTCGACATCTGCTGCATATTTTTCGTATTTTAAAACTTCAAAAATATAAAACTAAATAACTAGATAACATTTTCGTTTCGAATTTGTTTCATTTCGATGTTATGTTGATTCCCATACCTGGGGTAAAAGGGCTAACATGGAACTGCAATACTTCTGCGGAAAATGTGATTCCAAAACTAATGCATTATCTCTATGGGACTGACAGCCCCCCCTAAAATGTATGGAACTTGCCATCGGAATTCAGGCAGGTGAAGTTATCGCTGCTCATGTCGCGGTCGTTCGGGCATGCGCAGGAGAAGGTGTGGCCAGATGTGGGCAGGCAGAGGTGGGAACACCCTCCGTTGTCGTCACCGCACACGTCATAGCCTAGGAAGATAATTTCTAAAGATCGGTATCAAATTTGTTTAGCAAAAAAGTATTGTTTAATCTCCCAAGGTTATTCATATTGATACAAAAACTTTTTACCTCTTACATAGAAGTAAAAAAAATAGCTAGAATATACCGTGTGATAAGACCACATATAACTGAACCAAAAAAACAAAAAAAAATTAACCACTTACATAGAAGTAAAAAAAAGTTAGAATACCGTATAATAAGACCACATATGAAGAGCTTAGTGGAAGAACGTGCTAAGTGACATCAACAATTTTCCCCCTTTTTAAAATCTTTATGTTAAGTATATTTTTTTGCCTTTTGTAAGGGCCGTTTTTAACGTATCTAAGTGCAAAAGAAAAACTTAAAAGCTCATTTTCTTGTTTTCACCTTAAGTCACTCAGCCCACATTAATCGATCGTTCCTCCTCCGACTCACTGGAAGGGGAGTACTGTAGCGCCCAGCACAAATACCCAATACTAGCCCTCGCAACCGAGCAATTACTTTGTAGCCGACGGTTTAGTATTGGGCTCGCACACAATAGGTTCCTGGATCAAAACCGGGGCCCGGTCCATACCTCTTCAGAGCTATTAGCCGCTTGCATTGAGACTCAAAAATAAAGTTTACCTTCAAAAACTACTCTTGCAGCATTCTACTAATCAACCCTTATAGGGTACAAATGACCTCCTGAATTTTTTGCCGTACGATTAACATCAATAATGCTTTTTGAGAAACCAGCATCTCTATTTTATTCTAAATTACCTGCTAGTGAGCATTTATATTTATAACTCAGAACTATTTTAGTTCAATGCAAATTGTATTTCTAAGCCTCTATATTACAAAGCCTGTTAATTTTTAACAAAGCTTTAAAATTTGCAACGTTTTAAGATTAATAAAGAAGGGCTTCTAAACATATCAAGTTGTAATGAAGTTGAATCGGAATACGTTTCACCAAATTCGTGCGTTTCCGTGGTTTGGCAGTAGGACGAATCGAGACCAGACCTATAATCAAAACTATATTTCGCACCGTGAAAAATGGCACTTTCAAATCTGAGTGCAGCTTTGTTCTGATTTGGAAATGAAACATTATTTTCAAATATAACGACCCATTGTATTCAATCCCTTACATACCCAAACATACTCAATTTCAAGCAAAATGACTTCTTACTCGTTAAATGTAGTAAGTTTCACCGGCGTAGTTGGCCAAATTATATAAAGAATTGGACTCGAGATGCGCTCTTTTCTTTAAATGGGATGTTCGTATCCCACCTATTTCCAAAAATTTGAAAATCCATTTTATACTCAATTTCGAAACAAGATCATACTCAAAAATGAGCACAAAGAGGCAATTTTAAAATCATTTTTGAATTAAGGACACATTAAAAAATGTACACTAGGGTTTCCTTTTTAAGTACAGTAGAACTCTAATTAGGCGAAGCGGTGGTGATTATCCGAATATTAGAAAAAATATCTACCCGGCCAACCTGTTTTTGTTCGTCTTTGTTGAATGTCATGCTTAATAATATCTATGTACCCACCAAAAAATTTACTAGTCATGACTTCCAACAGACACGAACAGTAACAGGTAGGCGAGTAAAAAAGTTTATAAGTTGAAACTTTTATACTAATTGTAATAAAAAAAACTGGAGATTATTTCCCTCCCCTTCAGGGACTTGTCTAAATTGTGGAGGTGGCGATAGATGGCAGCATCTGTCTTGTATGTGTGTGTATGTCGTGTCCGTCCTTCTTGGCGAAGGTTTATAAGCGGGTCTTTGTGACCAAGCACACAAGCCTGGAAATATATGTCTACCAACCAACCAATAAAAAAAAACTATTACAAACAGCTCTAACTCAATTTGCAAACGATGACTTACAATTTGTATTTGGTTGAGTTGAGAATGCCGAAACTAGAACTACATTATCTCATAGCCCAACAATACATTGAGTAATTAATTAAAATATACCTTTCTTCCGATCAACTGCAGTTCCCGGTACCACTGAAGACCTACCGAGTATATGCGGAGTACGTGCTCGTTAAATCTGTTGGGTCCGAAAGTCCTCTAAGTTCCCATACCAAATCAATACCTCTGGGGGTGACAAGCCAATTCTGGGGATCCTCTAGTTGGCCTCTGTCTCTAAAAATTAGATGGATCCACTTATGTGTGTGTGTTGTCTGTTGTGTCTGTCTTACTTGACGAAGGTTTATAAGCGGGTCGCTGACCAAGCACACAAACCTGAATATATATGTCCACCAACCAACCAATCAACTGCAGTTATCTAAATTACCGATTATCCGAATGTTGTTAGAATGAGTCCTACTGTATATGCATTTCTTCTGAAATGAGTATATGCAAGTTTCGAACTTGAGTACAATTAATTGAGAACCACTTTGACAAAGTGACACGACGTCCTCAGATTTAAGTACTTTTTACTCATTTTTGAAAATGTCGTTTTTGCAGTGTGGAGAATTTGAGTTTTGCCGTTAGAGCCCTCTTTTATAGAAATCAAGCTGCTCACCTTCCAACTGCTTAGAAGGGTGGAAGACCTTCAATTTGTAGAGGGTATTCTTCCCGTCGAATACTTTGGTCCAGCCACTTCCGTCTACTTTGGATGCTTTATAGACGGCCTTGTGTCCAGTTTCATATGTAACAAAATAAACATGTTGCTGAAAAAAAAGTACAATCCTCAGTATTATCCCAACACTGACAGCCTTGGTTGATATTATATTGATGAACAAGGACGTCTCTCTGATATAAGAATGATTAAGGGTGTGAGGCAATCTATGAGGAAACAAGTCACAACTTGATCCATACTTAGAACTGCAGAACAACGACTTTTAAAAGCCTAACACGTTGGCATTAATATTTTAACAAATATATTTTTTGAAAATAAGCTAACTATTTTTGGAGGTAGAAAGTGTTCTACAATTAACTTAACCTCCAGGAAAGAAGCGAACCGTCATCACTATCTCAAGCCACTGAACTGAATTGAAACTCTGGAATGAGCATCGTAAGGCTATGTCCTGACTACGCCACAAAGGCAACAAATGCCACAAAGGCAACAAATGCCACAAAGGCAACAAATGCCACAAAGGCAACAAATGCCACAAAGGCAACAAAACTTGGCTACTTGGCAGAGTCAACCACCATGCTATTGCATTGCTTGGCGCGCTTGGCGGTCGCCAAATTTTGTTGCGTTTGTTGCCTTTGTGGCGTTTGATGTCGTAGTGAGGACATAGCCTAACGCTCGCTAATAGGGTCGGTTAAGCCCGGCAACCCTGTAAGAGCAACCCAACTTTTGCCGCCAATCCTATACTTTACCTGTTAAAATAGTTATTTTAAAAAAACTTTTTCAATAATTTTTCAAACAGAAAATTGATATGTTTTTGCTTTAGGAGGTTCTTTATATAATGAAGTTTCGGAAACATGTAGTTTAAAAAAAATAGAACTGCAGGAACAATCTTTAAAACTTAAATTCCTTAGAGTACTATTCTTGGCGAGTGATTTTGACGATCCAATGCAAACTGTCAAGTCAAGTGTCAATTGTGAACGACGAATTCATGCCAAATGTGGCACATAATCTCCCTAAAGCTGTCGCCAAGTGACCCAAAAATAGGCTTCACCAGCTTTTCATGGGATGCTCATTCCAGAGTTTCAGTTCAGTTAAGTGTCTCAAGCACGTACGCACGCTGCTGTGCTGCGTATTTTAAAGCCAAGCCAAACAATTGCATTCTTTTTTTATCCGACACGTTCTGCAATGGGGCGGGTTAACACTGAATGCTGCAGATAAACAAACCTAGGCTGCAACTTTAATTCGGAATATAGACACTGTTATTTTAAAAATCGGTTCAATGACGTATCTTGGATTAAAATTCCACAAAAAACACAGTTTTTAAAAAACGGTACATATACTTTGAAGAATGTCTCAAATCTAAGGTTTCTTCTTATTTCTGCCTATACTTACTAGTCATAAGAAGAATATATTATAGTTCGCATGTCACTTTTTGGCATCTCAAATATTGTGAATGTGGAAGAGTCCACTTTGTAATTAGGTAATGAACCTGAAGGAGGCAGGGTTGCCAATACCTTGATGTACGGCGATCATAGGAGATTGTTGGGTTAGTTTGGTTAGAAATAATGTGTCACACTAAAAAAGTACACATGGGTTATTGATGAAAGGAGGAATATATTTTATTGCTGATAGGACGTTAAGGGCATATCGCGCGAGCGAAAATTCTCCAACCACAACGAAATCTTCAACGCAAAACTCAAAAGTTGGATGTAATTTGCCGTGTGATATGGAAGTTCAGGTTGAAGATAGGGTGAGTGTAGTTAAATTATCATCGCACTGGAGCTGCATGAGGGCTAATGGCGTCGATCGTCATACGGGCGACGATCGGGCCTCGTAATTTAGAACCATCAGTCAGGTTAAACATTGTATCTCCACACGACCTGGTTGATCAATCAATCGGATGCATAGATTATTGCTTTCGTCACAGCGCAGAGTTACGTCATTTTAAAGATGTTGGTTACGGTGCATTGTGGTCATACGGCATGTACTGACGAAATGCATTGTGGGTAGGTGACGCTGGTGTCATGAGAATATTTTGGAATGTTATTTTTTCTTCAATTTTTCAAATTGTTCTGCGAGTAGTTTTGTTTATTGAACGTTATTATTATGAATGGTGAATATTAGATTTCATAGTTTTTCTAAATGTTTTGAAAATTCCCTTGAGCTTGTTTCGTTCTAAAACAAAATTAAAAACAAAAAGGCGCCCCAACCAAAACGAAATTTTTAGTATCCAAACAAAAAATGCCTGGTGCCCCAAACTAGTGTTTAGACTTCTAATGGGCCCTAAAATACTGCGCCATGTTGGATACTAATGTTTTTTTAGGACAAACAAAGGCCCAAACGCGGCACCTAAGGATTAATTTTCGTGAACACTAATTATTGCCATCGCGTATGGAAGTTAACACCGAAATAAAAAAATAAAAAAAATAAAAAAATCAGACGACTCGCTGATCTTACACGTGCCTCGATTTAGCCCACTTTGGTACGTAAATATAAATTTGCGCCAAACATGAGGATGAAGTTCTATTCATGACTGCCCGAGAAGAGAAAATACAATCAACCATAATTCTTTCAACGCTTTCAACCGTATATCAAATTTCGCGTTGGTCGAAATTGGATAAAAGTTAGAGATCGAGTTGAGTGGAAGGTTAGGTTGGCTGAAATGAGTATCCATGTGATATGCGGTTTAGTACTTGCACGTGCATTTTTTTTTTGATATCTTGCATTGACAGTCAAACACTTTGAATGTGTAGTATATTATTTAACATATTCATTATCACCTAGAGAAAAGCTATAAAATACAATTATGCAATAATATTGAACCCGATGCAAGGTCCAACTGTCCTTCAATTGAGGAAATATTTCGGTAAAAAAAAGGAAATATTCGCCTACAAAAGCAATGTATAGCCAAATATAGTTCTTCTGGCATAAACAAAAATCTGTCTTACCCCTTTTTGTTTTGCGAGTGATAGTTTGGACTCGTCTAAAACACAGTTCGTAGGTGCTAAGAAGTGATAGGAGGACTATACTGTTTTCAGTCATGCGCAGTTAAAATAAGTTAATAAAATGTTTATCACTAAGGGTCCAGGAGTCAAGAGAGCGGGATATTTATGATTTTAAAAACAAGTAAAATTATAAAAAAAGGTTAAATATTAACTATAGTAAACCATGTAAAATACGCATTATGTATTCATATTATAGATAAAGTTATAACTTTCTATAATAATACATTTTTACCCTAGGTGCTATTAATTGTAGTTTAATTTCTACGACCCCGATCAATATTTTTAGACGGAACATAAATTTCAAATTTGGTGCCTTTTTGCACCATTTTTCAAATAAAATATATATAACGAAAAAGATTTTTTTTTAAATTTTCGCTAGGAAAGCATTTTGGATATCATATATTTTTAACGCTATAACCGATGAGCTAAACAAAAATCATCGTTATAAGCAAAATGTAACATAAAGGTCTATGGGCATTTCTTGGGATTAAACATTGCTTTTTTTTTTACAAATTTTTCTAATTTTTTCTAAGCTTTGTTATTTTTTTTACCTGCCAACGAAAACATTTTTCAAGGTAATATAAAGCTATTGCATGCATTGAATTCATTTGAAAATCGCTTACGATTAAGAAGGACTTTTTTTTAAATATATGCGATCTCACAATTCTTAATAAATTCGAATATGCAAAAAATATAGAAGTTATAGAAAAAAACTAATTAAATAGTTTAAATCAACTTCCAAAAATACCTATTAAAAAGCAATTGCTTGATCAACCTCCATAGATAGACGTTCAGTCACTTACCCCATAAATGTCAATTGATGTTGAAGTTTTAAGCTGGGTAATAAGATTTTTCCTGCGGTTATTGCCATCAAATTTGGCCGAAGACAGGTAGTTCTTAGAATATTCAACCCAAAAGACCCTCTGACTGTCCAAGTCTACAATAAAAAGTTAATAATACTAAATATGTTTGGAAGAACAAGTATCCTTTATAAGATGGTTTAAATATAATTCCAAAGTGAATAATTGTGATAAACCCTAATTTTGATGTATTTTTTTAAGGCTATTAATGTAATAAATTAATTAAAATAATAATGGTTTCGTTTGGAAGAACAAGTATCCTTTATAAGATGGTTTAAATATAATTCCAAAGTGAATAATTGTGATAAACCCTAATTTTGATGTATTTTTTTAAGGCTATTAATGTAGTAAATTAATTAAAATAATAATGGTTTCGTTTGGAAGAACAAGTATCCTTTATAAGATGGTTTAAATATAATTCCAAAGTGAATAATTGTGATAAACCCTAATTTTGATGTATTTTTTTAAGGCTATTAATGTAATAAATTAATTAAAATAATAATGGTTTCGTTTGGAAGAACAAGTATCCTTTATAAGATGGTTTAAATATAATTCCAAAGTGAATAATTGTGATAAACCCTAATTTTGATGTATTTTTTTAAGGCTATTAATGTAATAAATTAATTAAAATAATAATGGTTTCGTTTGGAAGAACAAGTATCCTTTATAAGATGGTTTAAATATAATTCCAAAGTGAATAATTGTGATAAACCCTAATTTTGATGTATTTTTTTAAGGCTATTAATGTAATAAATTAATTAAAATAATAATGGTTTCGTTTGGAAGAACAAGTATCCTTTATAAGATGGTTTAAATATAATTCCAAAGTGAATAATTGTGATAAACCCTAATTTTGATGTATTTTTTTAAGGCTATTAATGTAATAAATTAATTAAAATAATAATGGTTTCGTTTGGAAGAACAAGTATCCTTTATAAGATGGTTTAAATATAATTCCAAAGTGAATAATTGTCCCAAAATAATACAATTTTTTTTAAAAGTCCTCAGAATTGATCAATATTGATGTAAATACATAAATTGTTATATTGATGTATTTTCTTCGTTATATCGATGTATTTTCCTTGTGATTTTGCGCTGTTAATGATACAAGCTTCTTCATACAAAAAAAAAATTAACGTTTAAAATATCAATGAAAAAGTTAGTTATAACAGCGCAATTTCATACCGTAAAATCAACCACTATACGAAGAGGAAATTCTAAATGTTTTTTCATTAATTATTTTATTTAAATGTCAATAATTTCTCTGAGACAGCAACAATAGAATGGGCAGTAAGGGTAGCACAGTGGTTAAGATTGCTGACCATTACGCTAACAGTCTGCGCACTGTACCGGGTGCGGGTTCGATTCCCGCTTTCGCCCTGGGTGTAATTTCTCTCTCTGTGTGTCAGTAAAAATTCTGTCTGTGTCTGTCTTACTTGATGAAGGTTTATAAGCGGGTCTTTGATCAAGCACACAAGACGGAAATACATGTACATTGTACCAACCAACCAACAGTTGTGTGTTGTTGGAAAAACTGACAGTGCTTAGAAGGGATAAACGTCAAAATTCACGGTTAAAAAATGTTCTTTGTAAAATTCTGTGATTCTCTTAAGGAAACTATTTAAAGACATTTGCTTTTTTGTTCAAATATTTTCGCTCTGTGCCAATATTGTGCATATATATAGCTAATAATAAAATGTACATATTATGTAGTTAGAAAGATTTATTATCTATTAATCACTTGGCAAAAATGACCCAGTAGAACAAGTCCAAGAACATGCTTTTATTTAAAATGACTTAATACGATAATGGAGACGGCAAAAACACACGCCCTATTAATGGGAAGATAAGTTAAAAAGTAAATATAAACAGGCAAGGATCCTCTGTAGCTTCGAAGATCACGTGACCAAATTAGCCAAATATACAAATTAAGTTCTTGCACCGTGCGAGTTCCTACAGCGCACTTTGTCAACTTCTGCATAAGTACAAACTTAAACGAAAAATAGAAAAAATGAATATTCTTTTGTAAACAAGAATCATAATGCGCAGTTCAAAAATTAGAAATAGGTGTTGCTTTAATTAAAAGTTTACATTTTTGAAAAAATTGGGAGGGTATACAATTCTGCGTCGGGTATTTTACTATTCGAATATTAGTTGAATTTTTCCCTTATATTATAAACGGCTTGAAAACTTGTTCCGCTTACGGGATATATTTTCAAATTGTTTAGATTTTTCGCTGTCATTTTTAAAAAAACTTTTTTTTTAATAAATGTGCCAGAGAGAGTGTCAATAAAAGTATGCAAGGATGCTTTGTTTACCTTAAAAAAGTTAATGCTTATGAAAAGAATAGTTTTAGATTAACATTGGTAACCTTCATTTTTAGAACAATCTTACCTATGGCCAGGCTTTTTACATAGTCGATATCCTCCTTGGCAATTACTTTCCTCTTCGTTCCGTCCATATTGCAACGTTCAATTTTCTTAGGGACTCCGTGGTCAGACCAAAACATAAACCTATTGATGGGCGAATAAAAAAGAAAAAAAATTATGCCAAAAAATATTATATTTGTCAAGCCGCCAAATTGTAATATCTGGTCGAACCCTGCACGTAGTCTTGAAGTTCAATATTGTTGAGTTTTAGAGTTTTAAAGATGTAAAATATAAATCCGGAATTAAGTGTTTCTTAATATTCAAGATGTCATCTTTCCCTATGTCAGATGGGGCAAGGCAATGCCGTTTTACTGCTGCTAATTGCTTGCCTCTTGTCTGATGACAGAGCCTTAAAAAAGCTAAGTAAGCCTCGTAATTTCAGGTTTAGGATAAGTGACAAGGTGGGGTTTTTCAATAATTCAGAATGGGGCCACTTTAGTAGCAAGTCCACAGACAGTGGAACCGGGAGCAAAAATCCTCGATGTTTTCCGTTTGAGATTTTCTTTTCACCTTTAAATTGTACAATACCCAGAAATGAAAGCATAGAAAATACAAATTCCTAGAAATAGCGGGTTGGCATAAAAATATAAAAGATTTTTTAAAAAATACAAAGAAAGCATCTAGCATCTTGATGAATGATTCCATTTGGAATCATCAGTTTACGATTTTTTTTCTATAAAGTTATATTTCTTTTTGCATCGTTAGATGGAAGAATCATGTCTTTTGAAGAATTAAATAATGTTTGCTTTAATTAAATGAAAATATGTAAAACATGGTAACATGAAATTTACTCTGAAACAAAATTTTATTAAACTAGGGGCTGCGCCCCTAGGCTTGCGAGCAGATTGCTGCGCAATCTCACTGGTTCGCAAGCTTGCATTCTTGGATTCATCCTCTCCAACTCCCTGCTCGCTGTCGCTCGCAAACCCCCGGGAATTGCTGCGCAATTCCACTGGAACGTTTCGCTGCCGGCAGGGGGCTTTTATATTATTTTTATCTTATTTTCTTATCATTATATCTTATCATTAATTTTTTATAATCTATAAAGACGTCCTAGTTTGAGTTGAGTGCGTATTTATATATCGGCTCGTCACTTGACTGTGGTTCGAAATTACGACGGCCGTTGCCAATAGCCCTCTTGTGCGAAGAAGATTAAAACCTAACGAACCTATCGTCCAAAATATTTAAACTAAAAAAATCTGTAAACCATCTTGCTATAATATATTTTAAGGCAAAATTATTTATAATAAAAAAAATCTGTAAACCTTTTCTATATATAAACACAAAACAAAAAAAACCTTGTTCATTTTAATGAAGATATATTTATATTTGCCTGAATTCTTCCCCGTGTAAAGCAACTTTTGTAAAAAGAACAAGTAAAAGAACTGTTCTTTTTAAAAGAACAGAGCAGGAAGCAACTGTTCTTTAAAAAGAACGTAACAAATCACGCATTTCTGATTTTTTCAGGTGGTGTTTATGCAGAAAAAAATAAGTTTTCGTTTTTGGCTGACTTATTTTAATTTTTAATTAAAACAACTAATTGGAAATTTGAAAAAAAGGCATCGAGGTATAAGGGAGACACACATTTCCAGAAAAAGAATGGAATGATTGAATGAATATTTCATGCTGTTATGGGTGCGAACGTTTTAAAAGCCTATACTTTAACATAGAGAGAGACTAATTTTTATTTTTAATTAAAAAACTAATTGGAAATTTGAAAGAAGGCATAAGGAAGACACACCTTCCAAAAAAATTTTGGACTTGTAACATCAATATTTCATCCTGTTATGGCGGCTGACACTTTAAAAGAGCTTACTTTTTTTAATATAGAGAGATAAATTGACCCTAAATTCTTTATGCTTGCATTTTTACATGTTTAAAAATTGATTTTAACTATTTTTAACAAATAAAGTTTTGGAAAAATTATTGTTATAATTTATTCAAAAGTTATGAAGTCCAATTTTTTTCCTTAAATTTTAGTTTAAAAAAATTAAGATTGATTTTCAACCCTGCTTTTTACCATTTCATTCTGGATGAATTATGAATCTATTTCACAACATTTTGATTTTTAGAATAAAAATTAAAAAGTTGATACTGAAAGTGGTAGCAAAAGTGCGCAAATTGCCCCCCAAATTGTTTTGAGCAGTGTACTTCAATTATTAAAAAAAAACGATAAAAATTTATTGCTTATTGAAAAAGCATTAGAAGCCATTGTTATAAGAATTAAATCACCATTGTCATTAGCAACAATCAATCGTGAAACTTTATTTCTTTTAAATAATAATTTAAAGACATTTATTTTTCAGGCATCAATCAGTTTGAAATGACGTCAAATATAAATTTCACTAAGAGATTCTTTGTTTGTATGTTGATATGAATTTTTTTGGTTTTATTTAAAAACGAGGAATATTACATATTTATTCTTTGAAACATAAATTAATTTAGCAAACGATAAGAAATAATTATTGAATTGTTTAATATGGAGTTAAAACTGTATTTGGCTCTGTAACAGGTAGTGTAACATCTTGTAACTAAAGGTAACAGTAGGTGGCACCACCTATCTCTCTCTTGCGGCCTCTTCTATGTAAAGCATGTAACCCCCTCTTGTGGTGCGTTTGCGCACTTGCTCTGATGTAGATTTATCAAGCAAGACTGGGAAGGTCTAGCGTCCCCTTTTTCTGTAAGCCGATCCGATTGGATCCTATGTATTATAAATCAAAAGTATGGAATATATTTAACCAAAAATGAAATAACTCTTCTCTTCATCTACAAATAACAATGAGTGGTTTCGTCGTCATATCCGGTCTTCCCACCCGAACCCTGTAATCTACCAGAACGTGGATTGCTTATACCTAAGTAGTCGCCTGACGTCAGATTTGACGTGAAAATTAGGTCATACTTTTAATAATGACGTCAACTGGTAAAAAATCACGACAAACTTGACGTCTTCTTTTCGTTACTTTCGTTGACGTTTTTTCGCGACTTTCGATGTCAGTTTTTTGTCACCCAAACGACGTGTTGCAAAAGACGTCAAGTAGTTGGTCGCAAAATGACCAAACTGGCTAAAGTGGCGTCAATTTCACGTCGAATTGTCGTCAACAAAATTACGAACTTCAGGTGACGTCACTTCCATCTCTTTAGAGCGGGAGTATTCAAGACGCCGCCATTTTGTTTTGGCGGTGGCGTATAGATTCACCGCACCGTCTCCCGAAGTGTAAGTTTACATTCTATTTTACAACTTTTTTTTTCATAATACTTTTATTTCTCTCATTAGTTTTCCTATATTTAGCAGTAAGTTGTTAGTTTAAACTAAGTGTATGCGGGTTTTTTTGACAAACTGAATTCGCATTAGGCCTATAGACATTGAAAAATGTATCATTGCATTTAAACTACTCGTATTTCACAGTGTTTATGGTAATCTTTTTAGGAAGAATTGTCGCATAATAGCGATTTACAGAAAATATATTTCTTGTTGTTGTGTTAATATGTGTGCTACTGTGTTGTTTACATATTGGTTCGGTTAAGTACTAAACAGTTTATGCTATTTGCTTGGAATCACGATAAAAAAAAGCTAGTAACCTTGTTTTGGTGAAAGAAATCAAAACAACTGTTGCTATAGCTAGTAGAAAATAAGAACAATTTCTGTTGATGACTGTATTAAATGGTTAACTACCACAGGAGTATTTATATGCTTGACAAGTCCATGTATTCTAAACTCAAATATTGATTATGTATAACAACAAAAAATCCTAAATTTTGTTACTTTCTCCTTCAATATTTTTTATGCGATCTTTTCTGATAGAAAACTGTCATAATCTTAGCTACAAGTACATTTTATTTTTTTGTGCTTCTGGTTCGAAGCATATTATATTATTTAAAGTATGTAACACTAGAGCCCCAGTGTGATAGTGGCAATCAGTACCACCTGATGCCGCCCTGTTAAAAGGACTGGTGCATATTAAATCCGTTACAGTATTATTTTTTTACCCTCATGTAAGACGTTGCTAATTCATTTGAGTGTTAAGTGGTGTTTGCCTTGTTGCTTGTTATGTTTCATGAAAATGTCTGGGTTTTTAGCCCATAGCTTATGTAACTTAGATGAACAGTGCAACTTTAATTCAACTAAACTGATCCAAGGCAGTAGTTAAGACTTTCAATTAATTTTGTGACACTTTTTCTCATTTTATTGTATAAGTGGACATGAAAACAACAAATAAAATCAATCTAATAATCCAATGTGTTTAATAACCCAAAGTGTTACTGGTAATGCCACGCGATGAAGAAATGCTCGTAATGGAATATCTTTTTGCTGCATTAACCAAATTACTCATTCCGCTTAAATTTTTTTCTTATGTTCTAAAATTAACTATTTTTTTCCTAAGTTCTATATCTGTTGTAGATGCACTCATAAAACTGTAGCTGTCTGCACACTCAAACAAAGATCAAATGTAAGTTCCATTTTTAATTTATACTAAATGATTCGTAGTCAAAAGTTCTTTGTATAAACTAGGTTAGTCAATTGTTTAACATTTTTATACAGTCGAACCTCGTTAACGCGAACTCGCTTAACACGAAATTCCGCTTAACGTGAAATGAAAGCATTTACCCGGGCTAAAAAGCTTTTAGCTAATGCTAAAAAAATCTCTTAACAGCAATCGCTTTTAGCGAAATTCCGCTTAACCCGAACAAAAATATTCGGAATTTGACTTTTTTTCATTAGTTTAGAATCACAAATGAAACAAAACATAAAAAATGGCAACGAGAATTCTAAAAATAAATTGTCTTCTACTGCTGAGATAAGCACGAGATCTTCCATGATTCGTCAATTTTAATTGATAGGTGTCGGATGATAGATTACGCCATGAAAAGCGTAGGTGTTTCTGTACAGAAGTCAAAGGTAATAAAGGACGTATGAAATTAGAATGGGTTCGAGTTTAAACTTATTGATTTTCATTCAAAATGAATCGAAAGCAGCAGTATATTTCAGAAACCAAACAAAAAAAATTTAATGATATTAACGACACATGTTTAAAAAAAGTGTAAATTGTGTCTAAATAGCTTTTGTAACTATACACTGTTCTTAATTGCTATTCCTTAATAAATTTCCTAATTTTTCGATAGTAGTGCTATTCCAAATGCACTATATTAATTGAATTACACTAATTGTATGCTTGTATTATTAGTGTATTACATAATAAAATAAGAATATTTTTTCGATTCGTCAGACGACTATTTGGGTAGCTCCTTTTTTCCTGTTGAACACAGCTGTTGTGTGGATGCGGGTTAATAGGGATTGTCAGTCTCATTGAGCAAAAGCATTGGTTTTGAAATCACAACTTCCACAGAAGTATTGCTTTGCCATGTTAGCCCTTTTTTTTCCCAGGTATTGGAATCAACATAACATCGAAATGAAACAAATTTGAAACGAAAATGTTATCTTGTTATTTCATTATATATTTTTGAAGTTTTAAAGTGCCACAAATGCCCAGTAGATGGCCACACTAATTTAAATCTTTATCAATTCATAATTAAATAACTGAATGTTATTTTCTTTTCAATTTTTTTTTAAATTGATGTTATAATGATTTCCATACCTGGTGAAAATGAGATAACATGGCAAAGCAATTATTTTGCGAAAGTTGTGATTTCAAAACTAATGCATTATGTCTATGCGACTGACAGTCCCTCTTAAGTGACCGATTCTGTAACAAACCTAGTTGTTTTATAATACTTGCCCTTCAGCCGGGTGGAGGACAATGGCAAAGGGTTTGATACCTCCTTCCTGGAGGACAGTTCTCACCATGGACCCGTCTAATCTGGACACACTAATTGCGCCATTATTATATTCCGTCAAGTAGATAAGGTTGTGTATCCAGTCCACAGCGAGGCCGTAGGAGTTAACACCACTTCTAAGAACTGAGGGGAGAGCTCCCTCCTGCCACAGCGGGGCTCTAGTAGGACAGAAAATCCATAATTATTAGGAAAGGCCTGTGAGAAAAGAAAAAAGTTGTTTTATAATCTTGTCATTTATTATTATCATCTTAGTTTTAATTAGCAGTGAATTAAGGGGGAATGAGTTCACTGGACAACGGTTCTCCAAACCAAAGTGCCTCACTGTAAATCCAGCGGAGAAAAATTTTCTTAGCCATATTTCTCCGGCTGTATTGAATATTTTTACAAACGAGTTTTTTTATGTCCAAAAATAGTGGTAAAGGTAATTTCATCAGGGAGTAAAACCTAAGACTACTAGAAAACAACACACTTTTCTGTATTGGGATGGACTAGAGTCAAAGCAAAAAATCCCAATTTACCCCGAAGTGTACTGTGGAATTTCCAAAAGAAAATTAAAAACAAAATCAATATTAAAAACACAGATAAAAACAAACTTACATAAAGCAGAAGAAGAAATAAACAAACCTGAAACTTCGAAGTCAACCGCCACTCACCCAAAACCCGAAATTAAAACTCAAAATGAAATCTTATTGACAGTTTTACAGCTGTAGAAAGTAAAGGGTAGGGTAAGGAACCCAAAAACATGGACAATGAGTAAAATTTTTAGTGACGTTCCCAAAAAAA